>LUCH01002832.1:58681-81502 GCA_013368495.1 Paragonimus heterotremus | reverse complement strand
TATATAAAGGTGGCAACGATGTGCTCCTGATTGGTATACTGGCTTACCTAGGGCGTATTGTTCAGCAACACATCGTTGCCACCTTTATATATATATATACATATATATATATAACGGTGACAACTATGTGTTGCTGAACAATACGGCTCAGGTAAGCCAGTCTCGTGGAATTATAAAAGGACGGAACCGGCACAATTTCGGTCAAATTTGAGAAAACAATTAAGTTGGAAATTGAGTAAGCGTGAATTTGCAAATAGTGCAAACATTAGTGAGCGACGATTGAATGAAATAAGAACAAATCGGAACATAAACTGAAAAAATGAACTTGGTTGAATTGCGTCTATGCCGAATATTAGGATCTTCGGGCTGCGACAATTGGCTCATTTTCCAGGTCTCCTAATGCGCTTGAGCACCACCAACTCATTAAAGAACGACGCGTCGATGCGTCGTTCTACAGACTACGGATCCGTAGTCTGCATAATGGCTAAAACTGCAGCGTACCTCCAGCTGTTACGTATCAACATAGCGATCAGGAAACATTTGTGGAGAGTTCAGTTTGATTTTCTATTGCGTATGCTACGAAGAATTTGCTTTTGGCACAGCAGTCGACGGACATGCAGAAGCTCCTGGGTTATTGCTGCTTGCATCGCCGCACTGTCGTCCACGATCATCATCTTTGTGTCCACGGGTCCAACGAATATGATGAACTACCGGAGAAACTTTGCGATAGCTACCGTAGTTTCGTTTGAAAGTCAACCAATGCAGAATGGCAGGCCGACTCCATTAGCATCTACAACAACCAAAACCATCAAACTGTATTTCTCCTTACAACTCTTGTAGGTGGCGTCTATATCCACATTCCCGAGGTAGCGCCGACAAAACTCTGCCTGTTCATTACTCATGAACAGGAATTGCGTTAAACCCTTTTCAGCATTTACGTTTAAGTAGCACTTACCAGCCGTGTTCAGTTGGGTATTTAGTCGACCTAGGTAGCCAACAGTGTTCCTCTTCGACAACAGGCTTACATGAAGTTGCAAACATCCTTCGTCGTTGTCTTCCTGTCGAAGTGCTTGCGAATGTATTAAGTTACATTGAAGAATAAGGAGCCGTTGAGCAGCCATGGTCGAATTTCCCCGATTTCTTCCGAGGTTAGGCGACGTCTTGATGTCTCGTATTTTGTAGCATTCATGTCGCACGGATGATTGTTAAGCATGATGACTTCGGTCACCCCAAAGCCTCCGTTGATTTTCCAGTTGACGTTGAAGTATGCTATGCATCCAGTTAGGGCACTTGTTATTTTCGAAGGCCGGAAAATGAGTGCAGTACTTGGACCCTACGGACGCGTGTGTAGACGCGTCTCTTATGATCACCGACCGCAGGTTCGGTTGACTGAATGCAGTAAGATGAGCCAGACTGAACATCGAAAATTAGAAGCTCGGCTCCCACTGCATCTAATTTCGGAAGCTGTCGTGGAGACATGACACTACCAAAGTGTTTCTGAAACAAAGCACACACATCCACTGTGTTTACCCTCATCCATTAAGTGCTCTTCTGACGCCCTCCCTCACATTTATTGCGAATGCAAATCAACGACGACCTAAGAATTAAGGACACAAGATTTTCCCTCAGGGTTTACGGGGTTGACGGGATGGGTTAGAAGGGGAACTGTGTCACAGGAAAGGGGATACCAATAGGGGTAAAATAACCATGTGTCCGTAGCCTACAGCAACGGGCATCAAACTAAAGAACGGTGTTTGGGAACAAACTGGATATATCCGGTTGAAAATATATTTTAGCAATGTTTGGAAATACGATGGGTAGATAGCACTAGTCAGGTCTGAAACCAACGACAACAACCCAGAGGAGAATGAAACGATGCGCGAGATGGGCTACAGTCCATCCGGCGGCACTGAAAAGCGTGCCAAGCAAAAAGTGCGTTGAACCTTTGAGTGCGTTGAACAACGCTCAAAAAGGTATCCGTTAAACGACCTTGAAGAATGAAATAACAGATAGATTGTGAGGAGAAGAGTAGGCATTAGCTGTGCGCAACTCCAGTGAGCTTAAGTTCATATCAAGCCACCTATAGCAAACGTACACTAAATCATGCTCACAGAACAGACAAGCAGTAAAACACAGTTGAATCCGGGATCCTTGGAGAAGCCACACGATCGCTGGTCATTACAAAATCCATGAGGCTGTGACAAACATGACTTGCCTACAGGGTGTACAGGGTTGACGGTGTGGGTTAGAGAAGACAGGAGATCATAGGGCGGGGGTACACCAGGTAGGGGTAGTGTAACTGATCTAAACATTGTATACAGTTCAGGTGTAAATAAGAAACCAAAAGTTGGTAAAAAATTAAAACAACTGACTCACAGTGGTTCTTGGGAGTGCTTCGTTTAAAGTTCCACTACACGGAATGAAGTATCCAATTGATGCGATTTGTCGCATAGTTCCCAATTAACTTTGGAGGTCACAACAAAGATAATTCCGACGATAGATGAGTTTGGAAATGTGTTCAGGTAAATGCGGATTCTCTTAGCCGTTAACTCTCCCAAAATCCGTACACATGCGACACCTAACGCAGACAGAATACACAGGGCTCGCGACCTTGGGAGCGTCATTTTTGTATTGTTAGTTGATTCGATTCTCACGATTTATACGATTGTATATGTGAATGTTAGGAAGATGAAAAATGTGAAAAAAACAATGAGAATTATGCGGTACAAAATGCTGTACAAAACGCTGCAGCTGGTGACCATGTCTCTGTTTACGACAACATGAAGTACATGCATTTCTTGATACTTGAGTACCATGCAATGTATACAGGTCTGCGCAGATCTCGAGTACGATTGCATACAATGCAAAGTTTGATGCGGCGGTTGAACGTACAGTGCGTGGGGACCAGATTGTTTCATAACCCTTGAAGAAATGGCAGGAAATAGCCTAGTTTTAGGTCCTTTTGACTTTAAAATACCTGTCAAACGGTGCACCAGGTGAGTGTCCGCACGCACCGGCCGTTTCAACACTACTTTATAAGGTACTAGATTTGGCGGGTTCATCTGGATGCAATATTTGGAGTAAGGTATCACGAGGGCAGTAAGCTGCTCACAAAACCTATTCACCGTCAGCATCCAGAAAGTCCGAAAAGCTCACCATAGCCCACGTACACTCTAACTGGCAACCAACTGTCCTTGAGCGCTGGCTTAGAACCCACGTCGACCAGCTAACTCATAACAGAAAGACCTTCTTATCCGAGTGCGTACGTGTGGTTGATAGTAGCAACAAAATCAGTGCTTAATGCTGTGTACTTTCATGGTGTGTTGACAACAGCTATTCCACTGACCACATTCAAAGATTGTTCAACGCCACCATCGTTTAAGTGATTGGAACAAAATGACACGTAGATTAAATGCAACATTCCTTTTCACAAACGTTCCGAATCATGAAACGGTTGATAAACTTTGCAGTTTTATTACAATTCAGTGTCCGAACTAACATTATCGTTACTGTTGTGCACACATAATGCAAAATTCAACTTCCAGACGTTTAATTTCTGGCACGTTGAAGGGATTGTGATAAGCAGCTACCTGGGTTCACTCCTAGCCGACTTCTTCACGGTTATGATAGAATCTACATCAAGTAAATGTTTGTTGGAACCAATACTGCGCAGACGTTACGTAGATGAGAGTCTGGCCATTTTTGAGAAGTTGAACCACGTACACCCAAATCTCAAGCGAACTGAAGAAAACAAAGGAGACAACTGCCTTCCGTTCTTAAACATTCTAGTTATCCGCAGATCAAATGACACGACAGAATAATTCATTTACAGAAATTTGACATGTGCGGGACAGTATATACATTTTGAAAGCTCTTGTCCAGTACAATATAGGAAAAGTCTAGTTAAGATGACCTTTCACAGAGTTAGGAGACCATGCACAGAAGACAATATACCACAAGAATTAAGCGCACTCACAGATACGCTGCAGTCCAACTAGTACCTCCTGTAATTGACCAAGAAACGTAGCGGCGTCATCATTCCGAGGATATGAAAAGCAACTGCACCAAAGAAGATGCTGTACTTAGAACTCCCGTTCCTATGTGACGGCTAGTCACCAATGACAAAAGACGTCTAACAGCTTCTGTATTCAGACTCTACAACGCCGTAAAATTATGCATATTATAACTAATCAGGGCCTTACCAGTCTCCTCGGCTACAAACGAACAGTTTACGTCTGTCACACACCATTGATTTCACAAATATTCATGTAGTTGCAGTATGAGCTACCTATGGGGCACAAACTGACAGTTATCTTATTGTGCCGAGGAGCTTGTTTCCAAATGGCAGAAAACGTAAACAGAAACGCCAGACGCGTGTATAAAGGCGGAAGGTCAGTATCCACCATAATCAACAGCAGAACACTTAATCAAACCAGGACATATAATCATGGTTTGTGAATTATTCTCCTTAATTTTTTGTAACTCACGGGAAACGCATCCTTCAGTTTTCTAAGACTTCGGCTGTCAACCGTCAACATGTCCCCGTGTGTTCACAAACAATTCTTGTTGACATGGCGGCCGACCTAGTAGTCAACTTTTACACATTTTTAAACTTTACTTCCGTGTCTGTTTGTCTAATCCATTAGTCCGTGACTTTCGCTTCATGGAATCTTATCTTAATGTTTAAAATTAGTTTTATGTCCGTGTGTGATCACAATGTAAGAAATGTTACTCCGCAGAACATCACTTGATTTACGTCTTCTGACTGCTTTGTTTAATTTCAACAAAAGAATGGAGTGCTTCAAACAAATTACAATATGAATCCACTTAGCACTTTGTCGTCTTCTATGAACACTTAGCTGACGTAAACATCGAGACAACGGTCCATGGCTGAAGTAGCAAACGTGCAGGTTGATCTGGTTTGCCAGTCATACTCATCATTCTAGTTAACCAGGGATAACCGCTGGTTGATTCTGATAGCCTGACGCGCATTTTGCATGGCTGGTCAGTAATTTTGTGTTTTGCAGTTATCGGTGCTCGTCAGGGTTGCATATGCTTGTCAGGACCGGGATTTAAAACTCAGGTACACTTATATCTGACAAAGTTATTTACCACTGTACCACTGACCCCAATTCAGATATGGCTTGATTACGGTATAAAATATCTCAGCGGCGTTCACCTGTTAGTGCTGTTACCAAAGGAACTGTTTAGAAAGTCCACGTGATCACAAGATCTATGATCAGTTATGAGTAATTTTCAGCCTTTCACTCCCATTAGTTACCCGTGATCAATAAATATGCATGTTGCTTTAAAACATTAAAACATTAGAGAATCGATGACTCGTGGTCCGCGAATGACTTACGGGAAAAGATTGATATGTTTTCTATTAACTGTGTCACCAAACTACTAGCGCTGGGCGACGCAAATGAACTCAAGAAGGGAACCAGCTGTCGAATGACTTTTCGAATGTAAACATTTAACAACAACTCAAAGACCATTCAGAAAGGTTTCAGTTTTTGGAGGGCACTGAGAGTGTGTTAGTCGGACAGTGTAGAACAAGATCTTTGTGAACCCTTCTAAGTAAAAACCTGGTTAAAGCAAAACGTTTGAGATAATACAGCTGAGTGAATTTGGCAACTGGACGAGTTGTAAATTTTAAAAACAGCAGGTCAGAGTGAAAATACCAACCTAAGGACCTCGCATAAGACCTACTACTGACACACCTCTGCATGCACCAGACAAGCAGCTGACTGTTAGGAGCACGGAAAAGGTTGAAACCAACTTAATTCTGCCAGAAAGTTTACGGTAGTCAGAGGACTTGGAATCTCAACTGGTTGTTTTCAAACTACACGTCAACTCTTCGCTTAAATTCGTTAAGTGTTGATCCGGTAGCATCAGAACTACAAGCCCATTTGAAGGCGTATTTGAAAACACCTGCTGATAACCACATCTAAGCGCCTCCGTTGGCAGGTTTCGATTTGCACTACCCTTAAAGCTTTCGGAGGAGTTCTACCTTTTAAATAAGTATACTATTCGGCACCTTCCTAGCCAACACAAATCTAATATAACTTATACTTAAAATCTGATCGGCTAAGCCCTCCATAATAAAACAGCATCGTCAGTTCTACGTGCGCAGCGAATTTATAAATATGCTGCTGTGTTCGAACTTTGTTCCTCTTGGCTATACAGACAAACAAATGGTACGCGGTTCATAGCTGTTGTTCAACATGTTTCTACTGAGATTTGGCGCATTCTACTCCCTGTATATCAACTACGTTATATTTGTTTTATTTTAGAACGAAGTACTGATTTTACTGTTCACTAATACGTTATGACCAACCGAGGTAATTAGCGAAAAGTTAATGTTTGCTTAGTTCACAGCTCCGGTATCCGATGTATTACCGTTCGAAACTGAAAACTGGATGATCCATACGCTTTTTACTCAGTGTGAGTTTTCAACCTGTGCGGAACTAATTAAGCGGAATCTCAATACGAATGGAAACGCTAATGAATATGCTTTGTATTGCCTGGGCATAATCCGCAGACTGGAGGGCAAAGTTCAAGAATCACTAAAACAGTTTGCTGCTTGCATCCAATTGAACACTTCCTCGATTTCATACCGGAAACAAATTGCTCGGTCTCTGTGAGTTTGTCCGCAAACTATGAACTATCATTCAGTGTGTAAGTGCATTTGTAAAACGAACTATTGTAGCTCACTTCGTTTTATACAGTAGCCCTGTTTTTTCATTCAAACGCAAATTTTATTGTTTGATAATTAGAATGCAAACCGAACTACCTCCGTTGGATGTTTTAGCTATAGCCTGATAAGAATTTGGAAATTTCGCCTATTTCACATAGTAGTCATGACTAGTTGCCCTCCCACTTCTGTCCTAAATGAAACAGATTTACTCCAGTTCTTCTAGTTATATATAGTTTTATACATATGGCTTGATGTATACATGTGTATGCACATAAAAATGATACGCCTGTATCACGATATGTTGTATTATCATAGTTGCTGGTGAAAGTAGTGAAGACTAAACGTGTAATTCGTAAATAACTCCTCAATTGATCCTTAAAATGCGGTTTCATTCCTACAACATTTGGTAAGTTGCCTTATGCAGGTGACTTTTGGAGACCTGGTTGTTGTGTTTGTGAAGTCCATCACTAGATAGTGATTTCATATTTTGCACGACTTGTTGAATTTACCTCCAAAGTTTGCAGAAGATACACAAATAGCTCCCATGGTAACCGACAGATGGACGGATATTTGGTTGGTGTGGATTGATCACCACTCACAGATGACCGCCACATTCGCATTCAAGTAGTTTTCTAACCCGCTGCTGTCATGAAGAAGCACTTGTTTCGGGTTTTGCTCTTATTATAACCAGTCGGTAGTGAGAGAGCTTGTGACACTAGAGATTTTGACAACGGTTCACGTTTTCAAGAAACATTCGGTTCCTTTCAGTTTCCTTATGTAAAAAGCTGGCGGAAAGAAAAGTTTATCTGGGCCCAGGTGCTGTTTTAACTTGTTAACGGCTTTTAGTGTGTATATCAAACCACACCCAAACTTCTGTGATATTTCCACAATTCATTGATTCTAAACGTGTTAGACTCAAAACGGTTGATCTAGCTTACACCACACGTTAGGGGACTTTTCATCGATAAAAGTATCTTGCTATACGAAATATTCAATCGTAAACCTTTACCAACTATGAAATACCCAGAGGCAACTTTAACTGATAAGAGAGAACTGCGGCTCGGAACTGTGACGCGAAGTAACCAAAAATACGAAAATCTTGTCAAAGTGAATAAAACCTGACCAGATGATGCTATGCATAAGAACACAGAATGGTGTGAATTCAGGTAAGCCAGTGAACACGGCACATTTCCATCTCTGATAATGTTTCTGGTCAGTGATTCAGGTAATCTTGAGGATTCTAGGAGGGCAGGCAATTCCCACCCACTTTAGTCAATGGAACTGTCATACATCAAGGTCACGCTATTTTACCCAGATGTTTGTAGTTACAGTGTATAAAAGGCAGTGCGGTAACCGGTCAGGTAGCCTACGGAGTGCGTGGCCCATCCATCGCAGAATATGCAAGGTTAGTTGACGAGATGGTCGCGTATCCTGAATGTTCCGGAATATGCGTTGACGAATGACAGCACTGTTCACAAGGTCGTGCTAATTGATGCTTGTTTTCTGACGAAGAAAACGGTGGTCAGATATAAGGTCGCTGGAATAATCATGATAACCAAACGAAGTATCCTACACCACAATTGGAAGTAAGTTGGCAACAGTCGTCAGTAATTTAGGATTAGTACCAATAAAAATAGTTTAAAGTAGGTGAAACCACTCCCTTTGAGCTTTGTGCATACGACTTGAATGTGACCAATTTCCTCACAGTTACAACCTACTGAATTCGGATGAATTTAAGTAAATTCTCCAGTTCAAACTTATTTGCACGAAGAATTTGAATACAGCATACAAATTGTCTGTTTTTCAGTCATATGGTTGTAATTTGGGCTGTTGTGTTAAGACTCCACGGCTTTGTCTTTTCGCTAAATCTATCGACGGATCTTCACCATTTGTTGAATAACGCTGTTGTTCCCACAGGTTTAGAAGTGGTTGAGTAGTGAAATTATAAAGCACTGACTGTTTTTTCGTCGTAACTGATACTGGGCAGAGTACGCAAAATGTCATTTGAATTTTCTGTAAGAACCTCATTGCAACGTGTTCTCCATGTCGCTTACAAAATGTGACTGTCTTAATCTTGTCTGTTCCAACACAAGCCCACAGAGACTTCATGTCTCCTCTTGGTCGTAAAAAAATGTTTATTTTGGGATACTTAATTAGTAGATACAGGAGATTCTACAAAAAGGCTGGCGTCAACATAGTATTACTAAACCCGATGGTCAACAAATTTTCTATATTATGGATGAGTAGATGAGTAAAATCAGTGCCTCAAGGTTTTACCGTGAATGACTTTTGTTGCAGTAAAATAGGTAATCTGGCACACATCACTGTAACCACACCATATTTCCCTTCACCAGGAAGCAACCCTTCCTGGAGGTGCAAACATTCTTTTTTGGCAAGGGCGTTTCTTTCCATGGAAGGATGTTTCAACCAAATGTATTCCGATCGATGTGAGTGCCATAGAAAGGATGACAACTCTAATTTCCAAGCATCTGCAAGCGAAACATGTGACCGTGGCTGACAATGAGGCCTGATCAAGACTGTTCTTGTTTAATTAATATATCGCCGAACAAATTAATGAATTCTGTGATTTCAACTTGGAGAGAATTCCTGGCCGAGAGGTCATTGACTAGAAATAACAGCACAGCTACTGTGTTTCCTCTGAAGGCAATAGGGCAATCACGGCATTGCTCACAAGCAAATGTCTTTGAGCGTTCACGTATGTTAATTCAGCCGTGCCTAATGTGAGGTCATTAGCACAGTGGTCAACGAGATTGCGTCATAAAAGATTGACCGGAGTTGTAGTCCCAGCCATGGCAAGGATACGCACTAATGACGAGCTCTAATGAGAGCAATACTCGAGTCTAGTGCTTGTTTGCAAAAGAGGTCGACAGGAAAGTCTACGGCAGAGCAACAGCTGCGTTCATTCGTGGGTAGTGTTCAATTTGTAAGGAGACCAAAATCCCGCACCTCTCATCAGCAAATTAGTGTACTGTAAACTTTGTCGATTATCCTATAGCTTCGAATGACTTTCACTCACAACTTACTCTGAGGATCACTTTGTTATTCTGCAATACTGTAAGACTACACAACGAGGTAAGTGATATATATATATATATATGTTAGCGGTTCAGATCAAAAAATTTTAAACGAACAACGAACTAAGCGCTCTTACACCTCACAGAATTTGCTGCCATGTAACGTCCTAAACTAGGGATATTGACTGAAATACTTTAAGCCTCTCCAATCCAAAGCGATAGTCAAGAGGTTGAAACTTTTTATTTAAACCAAGCTTACCTTCTTACCAAAAGTAAGAACTATGGTTTGTTCGCAATACTGTGAAACACGCTCTGGCCGAACCAGTACACTTTTAATTGTTTTGATCACGTTTTTAATATGCGATCGCAAATTTTTTGATTCGGGTATGGATGATATTTCAGGTTGCTGGGTGTTCAAAATCGATAATCCGTGTTTTGGTCAAAAGGTAATGAAGTCGAGTTTGTTCAAATGAGATTGCTGTACTGTTTCTCTATGGTGGGTGAATTGACCCATTCAGTGCCATAAAAATCGCCTCATTTATGTTTCTGCATGCTACGTGCCTTTGAAAAATGTAGCAAACTGATAACTTGGAAGCGTTCTTTACGTGAATGTGCTTTTATCCGGTGAGATCGCCGGAATACAACGCTGTTGAATACTAACGTACCGTCTTCGGTATAGGTGCGGGCAACTGATCGTCTTGCGAATTCCATACTTCAGAGATCCTTAAGCCCTCAAAGCGAACATGGCTTGATTTGAGAAATACTCAGCACTTCATGCTTACTGGCTGTTAACGAAGGTGAACTGATCTAATTACACTTTTGTATAAGCATATATATTATTGACTGTGCGAGAGATAGCCATTTATTATCATTGTTGTAACAGATGGAGCTGTAGTGGACAAGTGGGTATGCGCTAGACCCTCGTCCACTAACAATTAAATACGCCTTTCCTGAAGAGCAATCGTAACGTAGTCCCAACAGGCATCGAACTAGAGGACACAGCGGAGTTTAGAAACAAACCGTATATTTCCAGCAATATTTGGAAATATGATAAGTAGTTAGTTCTAGCCTAGTCTGGGACCAACGGCAGCAACCAAGAGGAAAAGGAGAGAAGCGCGAGATGGGCCAAAGCCCACTCGACGGCGCTCAAAAGCGCGCCAGGCGAAAAATGCGTGGAACCTTCGAGTGCGTTAAACAACGCTCGAATAGGTTCGGGTTAAACGACCTTGAATAATGAACTAATAGGTAAGTCGTTAAGAAAGCGGCAAGCATTCACTGCGTGCAATTGGTTGCACGACTGAAGAAAGTGGCACTGAGTTCGTATCAGGCCTTCTATTGCAGGTGTACATAGAATCATGCGTACAGTACAGACAAGCAGGGAAACACGGTTGCAGCCGGGATCCTTAGAGAAGCCACACGATCGCTGGTCACTACAGATCCATGACAGTTACCTCACATCATGGAGCTTGTTATTTCCCTCCATCTTTTCGAAACTCAACTGCACAGTTAGTTATTCATTACATAGTGCACAGGTTTGACGGCACCATCACAGCTGTAAGTAACTGGAACAGTTAGAAATGTGGCTATTCAGACAACTTCAAAATGATACATCATTTTTAAGAAGACTTGTTTCGTCACCTATTAGGTTGTAACACCACGAAGCCATAAATTATACAACCGAAGTGCACAATCAGTCAACGTTTAGAGGGGAGAGAAAAGTCACAGATATATGGTTTCCTGTTTTTGTGATGATAGCATCCAAAAATTTGTTGGACAGCTCACTAATGGAAAAACCGTCTGTACAACATAGCAGTACACAAAAGTACCTTCCTAGTACAGCCAACAAGCATACGGCACATGACGACATAAAAGCAGGCAGATACACATTGAGCGACGCAATTGTGATGCATTAGGGAAGTAACCAAGAGGATTGTGGTACCGGCTCATCCTCAGGATACAGCGATGGATTACAGTTTGAAAAATCTCAACCTACTCGGCCATACACATTGAGGTGGGCGAGGTACTCTGAAGTGGGAATTTTTTTTATTTGAGATAGGTTGTGAGTGTACAATAGCCTCTCCATTTAAAACTTACCTTGAGGAGAATGTTCACGTAATCTTCCATCTCTGTCTATTGGAAAGCATTTGACCGGGAGTTTGTCAGTTACCTGATTTTGGTACACTGAGTTTAGATCTTCCGCCAGATGCCTCTAGTACAATGAGAATTGACTTTTATGAAGAGGGTTCAGCCGGATCTCGATACGTTTTTAGACATTTTATAATAGTTACATAGCTTTCCTAAATTTGCCGGTGTTTGTCTTCTTGTGAGTGCATACGAAATATCAACACAACATACAGATTCTAGGACATTAGTTCGCTTTTATTGTTCATGATACTGATATATGCTTCACAAATTGGAAGATTATTCGATGGGATTAATCGTATACGACCGAGTCCACTTTTTCAGCGGAGTGGATTAACTACTGTACTACCCGTTCCGCTTACAGGTACGGTTCTTTCAGTTAAGCCATGAAGCTTTCTTTTTTAGCAGTATAAATAAGAATGTAATGGTGTGCTTCGTCTTTTGCTCAACATAGACAGAAACATTCTTGTAAACGTGAAACGTTTGAAAGTGTAACTTCGCAGCACTGATCTAGCCTTCCGAACTCGTTAATACGTCGTTAACGTAACTTCGATGGGAACTTATTTCTTGCTTAGTGCTTTAAATTATCACTTCTGGATCGGAATTGAAAATATTTTGGCGGAAATCTGTGGTATCTGTAGCATGCAGTTGGTTTCCAGCACAAATTGAAGTGCGTTGTTTTAAAGCGGATACAGAATGCCAGTACAGTAATTGTGGAGTTGAACATTTCGCAGTTCGTACCAAAGAACCGAATTACTGTACTTATAAATCAAATAGATATTAGATGAGAGCACTCTAGACAGCAAAGCAATGTTTCTTTTTACCCAAAATTATTGACTTGAGGCTTCTAATCTTTAAAATCGAATTTCTCATATTCCGGTTTGCTTGGAACACTTTATTTCAGATTACTGCTCGGAAAACATGATGAAGCCATCAAACTTTATAAGGATGTCACCCGACGCGGTTCAGATGATTGGGTAAGTGTTTTTGTTACGATATATCCTTTCATAATCCCACCTATAAATAGGAGACATATTACAACCAAGGATTATGCTACCTTTACAAAAAGAATTACACGCTGGTTTGTCGTGATTATCTCAACCCAGATTGTTTAAGGCGGAGGAATACTTTGTGGAAGCCAGTAAATGTACACAGAACGTGGCACCTATTGAAAGGTTGGCATGCTTGCACACGAAACGAGGGGACTACATTGGAGCTGTTGAGATCTTGAAGCAGGCCATCAGGTATTTATTCCTTTCAAACAGTGTTGTTTTTGCAAAATAGGTAAAGCGTGCGAAGTTTTCTCGACTTTTATTATTTTGTGTGCGGTAGTAATGAATAGGTATTTTTGAGGTCTCCGTGTCACTTATATACCAGTAAATTGACGTACAGTTACAATGAATGTTTGACATGTATATTCATTTTTCTAAAGGTGTCGCTACACTGAAGCGACTTTAAACGTCGAGAACTTTCTCGGGCGAATTGTTAACCACATGATTATTATTGTCTGGGCGATTAACACGATATCATAAACATTCATTTGACTGGAAAAACTCAGCTTCTGCCAGGTTTGCTTCACTCTGAGTGATCGCCAACCCCCAACAGAACATGCTACACCAGACCAGTTTATTTAGTGTAATAGTCATGATCTTCATAGTTCGTGACTTTGTAACTTTTTGTCCAGCTTGTGGTTTCCTTCAGTTGTTGATTGTTTCCTGGAGACTCAGAATGGTAGACACACTGGATTTTTGGAGTACGTTGTCGAACTACCACGGACTATTCATTTTTTATCGTCTGACCAGGTGATGACATTTGAAATTCCCGTAATAGCCACTAGTGAAATGTGGTGCTGATCATGTCTGAAAGGTGTACAGAATAATCACTCACGCTTTAGTTGATTTACTGTAAACTGTAAACTGGGGAAATAAGCATAACGTTCAAAGCAATGGCGAATACTTCTCAAGTAAGTTTGTTGACTATCACATTATACGACAGCATGTTTACATGCAAAGTGGAGTGAAAATTTGAAAATAGCAAATGCTCATTGACTACAGCTGAGAACAACAACAGAGATACACTGTGACTAGCTATTTACTCTTTCATGAATGTGATCAGTCATCTATTAATCTATTCTTAGTCGGCCAAGAACTTGACTGTTTTTTACTTCAGTTCAACCAGGCGTTTATGGCAACAATCTTTGGTCGTTGATTGCAAACTAGGTGTACGTAAAGAGTGAGTAGTAAGTTCGATTGCGTCCAACGTAGACGTATACGGTCTGGTCACAATGTGAAAAAGCGGCTTCTTCCGGGCTTTACAAAATTTATAAACCGAAAAACTATCGTGAATTCAGGTACTTCATTTAAATTAATGATGAAAGCCTCACTGGCTTAGATTTTTCGCAACGACGTCAAAATTTTAGCTTTACGTGAAGGTTTGTTTTATTAAAGGGAACCCTCGACATTCAGTTTTCTGGTTGCCGTGGCAACATTCACAAGTACCCAAGCTGATAACGATAGACAGTTGTCGGTGACACTGTAAAAATGTCGCTCTGTGTCAATTGGTTCCTTCTTTGCTTGGACTCATTCGTTGGAGGTAGTCTAGCAAGCAGGCAAAACAACCACCTTCATATTGCCAGTCGAAGCACTTGAAGGTTGAACTAGCCCTATTTCACGCATCACTTAATCAGTTGGTGTTTGATGTTTCCTTGGAATGTCGGCTTGGTGGTGAGCATCACTAAATATCACAACGACACACTCACTCGAACCGTGGAAGAAATATTCTGCCATTTGTCACGGTGAGCACCGCACTAAACACTTGCAGCAGTATAATTACAAAAGTCCTAAAACGAAAATACGATACCCAAACGTTATGGAAATGACTGATGGTCAGTAAACTTTTTAAATAATCGATCACCGAAAATACAGACATCAAACCTTCTGATATATAACCTTATACTTCCCTGGTATATTCAACTACTGCACGGAAAACAAGTGTACCAATTAACGAGTATATAAACCTCGAAATGTCATTGTGGTCGAGCTGTCTGTTTACATTCAACCAAGTACGGCCCCTTAGTACATGCTATTTGTTGTATTCAAATAGCAAGTCAGTTTAGTGAGCAGTACCTTGTGGAGCATTCATTTTACATGTTAAGATGACTACTGACCAGTATGATCCATTTTGACAAGCATCGCTGTCCGTCTAGTTGGTTGATAACTTCGAATCAAATGACAATAGCCAAATGATGTTTTCGTGTATAATTTTAGTCAATCTCTTTCACAGTTTAAATCCGGAAAACCCCGAACTAATGACGAATCTGGGTTTGTTATATATGAAACTTGGAGAAGAGGCGAGAGCGTTTGAACAACTGGGGTCAGCTCTGACGTTTCAACCAAATCACTTCAGTGCACTCATTGCAGCCAGCACCATTCTACTGGTACACAAAGATCCTGATGGCGCCTTGTCCAAGTACAGAGTTGCTGTTAAAACGGCACCTGAAAGTGCAATATTATGGAATAACATAGGTTTGACACTTCTGGAGAAGCGCAGAATGGTTGCAGTGAGTTGTTTCAAGCAGTAGTCACGCATAGTTTTTTTTACTGTTCCAAACTTCAGCCGAGTTATTTTGTTTGAAAATGACAGCGTCTTGATGCTGATTTTGTATATGGGTTTCACGGATAGAACTTCATACATCCGTTAATTTTTCTTGCTATAATAAGGTTTCTCATCATTTCGTCATTGCCAGACGTCATTAGCAATCACTAGACTATAACACTGGATGAGTACGCTACGATGGTGATAAAGATGGTTTTCGTGAAGAATTGTTTAGTCAGTCATTCGGAGTTTCTGTTGATCATCCACGTGAGCAGTGTTCGTTCTACTGAACTCATTGCTTACGGACTAATTATTGCTGTTTTTTTTACCACTAAGCCACATTTGTTTCTACGGTGGCTGCACTTTTGGGCGCGCACATAGAAATTGTGATAACAAGTGATGTGGTTTGCAACTTATCCTTTCTACTGATCGAACAAGTAATATTCACTGAGTTTATCCGTTTGCCCTCTTTTATGGCTACAGAGACGATCTAAAAGATTGTCGTTTCACATGCAGTGTGATTTTGGTTAGCCGGCACTAGCACACAATTCTCATACCTGCATCGGTAGTTCCTTACTCGGCCTACTTATAATTTAGATTTCTGTATAACTCATAACGACCCATTCGAATATGACTAGTTTATTTCTGGTCCTGTGTGCTATTCTTGTTGCGGTCAACGACCCGTTCTTAATTCACACTTTGTTGCGTGCTTGGCCTCCAAATCGAGAAAAATCAGGACAGAAGTCTGGGCGCAACTAAACCGCCTCGGTTTTTTTTGAGAAACAGCATCTTTCTATAGAGAAACAACGGTATTTGCGAGTGCTATTAAGCGACAAACGTTCTCGCGTTTTGATTGGTCAGTTCGTTGCCGTGTTGTTGGACTTCAACAGCAGCTGATCACTGTTTATGATTGATTTGGGGAGACTTGACCATAATTCCATCTGCAGCCGCCTGTGTGTAAACATTGGCTGAATTGTCTTCAATCAAGAAACCACTCCAGTCTAATCTAATTACACACCCAGTTGAGGTAATGCGTGTTTATCGATCATAATCTGTGTATCGTAACGAAGGCGGTCGGCCGAAATGTTTCTGCAGAGTACGTCTTAAGTAATGCTACTTGAGTGTTCTAAATTCATCCGGGAACATAACTGGTTCATTTGCCTGTCTTCAATGATGTTTCCGGCGAGTTCCCGTGTGTTCGCCACATAATTGGAACGTGAACTCTTGTTAGCACAATGCACACTAGTCTGAATCCAGGTATAATATTAATTTTAACGCCACCACTCGACTCGATCTCGACACTACCCTAACACTCAATCAATCGAATCCAATGAAACCTTGTTCAAAAACCCCAATCAAATGTGATTTCAAGAAATATTTCACCTAAAACTGTCAGTCGAGCCTACTGTTTGTTCATGTCGTATAAATAGCCACCCCTACTCAGAAGTTCAGTTTGATAATATATATAATCGGTTAAGTGCACACAACCCATTGGCAACTTTTGTCCAAAAAGAATCAGATCATCCTTGGCTATTATACACAATCAATAACTTTAGTATGAACCGAAACTGAAACAAACCTCGACCACACAATTTATGGCCGTATTGAATTGTCTACAAAAGAATGAGTACATTTTACTTCCCACAACTGACGGAAGAACGGAAGCCGTTTCAATGAATAACATTGATTGCTAACTAACTGAGTGACGTGCTAACAGAGTGCTCGAAATCCCTCAAGAGTAAAACGAAAAAAGCAGAAAACAACTGGCAAATGCTGTGTCTGAAACCAAATGCTGAACAATACAACAACCAAATGTCAACACCGTCACACTTAGGTACAACTGTCGAGCTGGGAACATGGTCCCTAGACTACGCAGTATGTCGGAGGTGCACCTCGGTTTGTCCCTGAAGTGTGGGTGTCATATGGTCTTCTTTGGTCAGATGGCTGTTAGCCGGGTTGAACCAATACGGTTGGAGGTAGCAAAATATAGCCGTTGGTGTACTGGACAAGCGAACATGCGCTAGACCCTCGTCCCCTAACAATTTAAAACGTCAAAACGTTTAAAACGTTATCCCAACAGGCATCGAACCAAAAGAAAGCAGTGTGGTTTCGAAACAAACCGTATATTTCCATCAATGTCCGGAAATATAATAAGTAGTTAGTTCTAGCATAGTCTGAGACCAACGGCAGGAGAAGGAAAAGACGCGCGGGATGGGCTACAGCCCACTCGGTGGCACTCAAGCGCGCCAAGCAAAAAGTGCGTGGAACGTTCAATTGCGTTAAACAACGCTCAGGCAGGTCCGAGTTAGACGACCTTGAAGAATGGAGTAGTAAAGTCGTTAAGAAAAGAACAGGCATTCGCTGCTTGCAGTTCGCTGCGTTACACGACTGGAAAAAAGTGGCACTGAGTTTATATCAGACCTCATGTAACAGGTGTACACAGAATCATGCGTACAGAACAAACAAGCGGAAGGCACAATTGCAGTTTGGATCCTTAGAGAAGACACACGATCGCTGGTCACCATACTGGGACATCATTATCAACATCACCACCATCATCATCATTGACATCAATACATCGGTGGATCTCATTGGTGCATAACCGTTACACAACCATAAAAAGAGAAATTACACCCTGTACAAGAACGAAGAAGAAGAAAAAGGGGAGCAGAAGGGACTTAACTGATAAAACTAGCTCAGTCTATAATCATTTACCCGGCATCAAAGTGCTTATACCATACAAACAAACAGCTGAGCTATAGTTAAAGGTAAGGCGTTACCATTTTCAATTTCGACCCATAGCTGTGAGAAATATGACTCGGGCTGCCATTGGTCTTGGCAGTGGTCCAGAGTGCATCAGAACGAGAAATTAGTACTAATATAAGAAGTTAATGAAGGAGAAGAAAAGAAAATGCAACAGAACTTCGTGAAGAAGAAGGACCAGCAAGTCTTTGGAGGAAAAGTGGTCAATGGTTATGACATATGGCCATGTCTGTTTGTTTCCAACCAGTGGTGTGGATGATCAGGAAATCTCCAACCAGATAGATGGCATCCACCATCCATACTCAGCGGATGATCAAAGCTCTGGAAAGCCATGTTCATGCCTTCACCGACCCCCTTGTCGTTTCTTCCGACCATTAACAGCCACACTGTACAATACGCAGTGCGACAGGCGCTCTGTCGGTATATGAGGTACATGACCCAACTAGCACAGGCTATGGATTTTCATCGTGTCAGTTATAGGTTGCGAACTTGCACGTTTCTCAAATACACGCCGACGGATTGTCGCGTTGCTCACATAGGGAATCCATTTTATGCACGCTAACCGATATGACACAGATAACTGACTGAATACCAACAGTTTCGATGTATCTTTCAGACAAATGTGTGGAGTCGCCGATTCACAAAACAAAACTGAACACACAAACATTGTTGACCCTGTTGCAAAACCCCAGGTAATAAAAGATCTAGTTTACCGTCTCTTCTTTGTTCACTCGTGTATCCTTACAATAGAATACTTTTTCTATATTACGGACAGAAACAGACGTGTAAACATCTAACTGGACCAGCTGAGAACATTTGTGATTCTCTGTCAGAGTTTGCCGTTGGTGAATGCCGTGTGAAATATAGATGAATCTATGCTCTTATAGTAGACATCTTGATACATCATCTGAGAAGTTGTACAATTGAGTGTAGCTACTATGGAATGTGCACGTTATGTGAATGATGCGCTCTGATTCGTCAACAGGAATTTCTGAATGAAGAGTGTTCTGTCAGAAGTTAGCACAGTACACGATATCATTAAAAATGAACTCACTGTAAAGTCGCAGATCGAAGGTCACATTGGGTTTTTCATTGTTAACGTAATAAGGGAAAAGAACCATTTGATTCAGTAAAAAGCTGGCAAACTTAGAGTGGTAATACATTCAATCTTTTGGTTCTCCAGGTTGACTTTCCACAAAATGTTGTCATAGATAACGGCCACTCTACATGATTTATTCAGAATGTTGTTCATATGGTTGAGCTTATTATCAGATCACCTATTGTACTGAGAAATGATTTTCATTAGGCCTTCCTTCCTAAGCAATACGGTTGCTGAAGAAAGTTTAAAACTTCAACTGTATGAACCTACTTCACAATCAAACTGTATTTGAATTTTCACCCAACTCGTCACAATGGCATACCTGTTGGAAAAACTTTAAGTATAACAAGCTTTTGCGTATGGTCATCGATAAAACAGAGCATCATAGTTTTACTATACTACTAATCATCCGTCTAAGAGAGTGTATGAACAATGTCCAGTCTGGTTGCATCGTTTTGTAGATAAAGCAGCTTATTCATCTGAATTGTTTCTTCGATCAATTTCAATTATCCCGTTAATAAAATGGTGCTGTATACAGTGTCGTCCACGATTTCCTAACTCGATTAAGATTGGTCAGAAGCTGAGCTATGACCTTTGGGGGGGGGGTTACTAATATCCGTTTGTGGAACCCTACTCTCTAAAAACGTCTGTGTGGCCATATAAATTCCCTAGTTCACATTCTACGAAACTCGTAATTTAGAGCCGTCGTTGCCTAGGTGCTGGTGAGTGGATAATCCTTAAACTTTTTGGAGCTTGTGAGTAGTAAATATCCTCGCTGCAGTTAGGAGATGAACTCCGACCAAAGTTTGATTGGGTAACTCTACTGACCACTGCGCCACTGACTGTCTATTAGACATATTCACTTGTGAGTAGTGCTCCGGTTACATGTCGAGAGTTTAAATCCTGGTCAGGAAAAGGATATGTTTCACTGACAAGCGCTGACAAGAGTAGGACTTGAATACTTTGGGAGAAAGTTGGCAAAAAATGTGGGAGTGCAAAACATTCGATCACTTGTGAGAGACGCCCAGCATATATCAGTCAAAATCCTTTGTTATCTATCAATAATCAGTATAACACAGGACACAACAATCTCTGTGATTTCAGCATCAAGGGAAGCCATAGTCGTCTAGCTCAATCTGGTGACTGTTTTCCTATATATTGTGTAGTAGTTGGCCTGATGATCAAACACAGAAAACGACCAGTGCTGCACATTTTGTTCATCTCTTATGTTCCTTATTCCACCGTACAATGACAGTCAAAATCGTATGTAAGAGACAAAACACTTAGGTGCAATTGGTATCGCCATTTTATCTGTGAAAGGCTGAGTCATGAGGGGACAAATCAGACAGCAGAAGTCAGTGCAACTCGGATCGATACTACGGTACTCTCAACGGTGTAAACGTCGCATACCTGACTACCGGGTGAAGAAAAACTCAGTGCAGCAGTGATCTGAGCGGGGTTAAGCAATATCACTTTATTAGAGAAAGCAATGCCCTTATGAAGACTTAACACTGTTTACATCAAGGTTTGCTATTGGGCAATAATGGTCTTACATTTTGATTTGTTTGTTCGTTATTGCTTTCCACCACTTTGGATTGAGCAATTCGGTTATTCAAATTCGACAAGAGTTCAGGCTTATTTTTATCGTCACCTCTTATATGAAAATTGTGCGTACCAGCTGACCGCTGTTTTTGACTAGTCGACGCTGATCGACTATACTTGCGCCTGCAACAGCTCATAGATTAGCTCTGACTAGCTTAACTTACTTCAATCAACAAAACCACCTTAAGCCACTCTTCTCTTTTGATGAGGCTAACAACTTCTCGTTCTTGACGATCGCTAATGGTTCGTACCACTTGTATCCGTTTTCACTCTCTCATTACTCTCTCTCATTACTCCATTCATGTCAACATCATAAGATATATGCCCATGTTCTTTGATCACCAGCACATGTCCACTGTATTTGTTTCGCAGGGATACATTTTACTCACAACTTGCCTCTTGGTTTCAGATTTGTAAGTTTCCGGACTCTAGAGTTGTGTTACACTGCTTGTTGCATTCTACGTCGTTACAGGTTCACTGGAATATTTGACCAGTCTAATAGGTCATTAACGCAACAGTTCAGATACCATGGATACTTTTGTTCTTGTCCTCCTTCGAGTCATCTTCTGCACTGTTTCGTAATCAAAGTTCGCATTCCTCATATTTTTCTCTCTGATGGTATTCGGTACGGATCTTCCCTTGATTCTTGAGCAGCCTTAACTGAAGCTTCGGCATCCCCGTTTGACTGATTGCATAGTGAGCAGTCAACCTCTCAGCTTTCTGTAAACATGTGGAATTTCGTCTAAAGCTGATTGCTGAGAGTCACTCCACATCCATGTGATTCATTTCTGTGCAGGTCACCTAACTGGATGCCTTATAGTACTCGGCTTTAGGAAGAATTGACTCAGATAGCCTATCAAACGACAAATGTTTTTTGTATCCAGAGGGACAAGCATATTCTAAATTGCATCCACTCTGTCTGCCTCGGTTTTACCTCCTCAGTTATTGGTAGGCGAACATAAATCGTCACTTCTTTCGTTTAAAAATCATTTTATATCATCTCGGCGTTATTCCTTGCGACACGCACTGCTGTAGAAACGCTTCAAGATTCTGGCCATGTCCCGTACTCTTACATCCATGCGTCAGCAGTTCATCTAACAGACGGGTTGATCCCTTGAGTTTGTCAAGCACCTGAATTAGACGTTTCTAAAAAATCTTGCTCAACACCTTTGATCCCAAGTGTTATGGTAGCCAGCGGAAAAATCTAGCAAGAGTGCCAAACGTAGTAAGATAGCTGAATTCGTCATTCCACGTCGGCTTGCAGTTTGTGAAAGACGATTCAGCCTTCATAAAAATTGTCTAAAGGCGGCAACGCATATTATTCCTTGAGGAGTACACACTTGAGCTGCCTGGGTTGAGAGCACACGCAGTCACTACCAGATCTTTTCAATGTTACTGCAACCTGTCTGACCCACTCGGTAAACTGGGTCACCAGGGCTGTTTCTGTTAGTTGGAGCAGCGGTTCAGCTTGATTTTTGTTTCTCCCGGATTGCTGATGGAACTTATCTAGCCTGTACAACATTCTTGACTACCGAGAAACTAACAGTACCGGGTATACAATCCAAAACAGAACCAGACAGAAGGGAGTACTGATCGAACAGCTGAAACTGACAACGCATGAAAAGGTCATCTTAATGGAAGACCACTAATGAAATTTATCCAAACTGAAGATTGATGTTCATCCTCCTTGTACATCGAGGAATTTAAAGCGGGATAAAATGAGACCAAATAAATGATCCAGAATTGTTGTAGATATTGTACACGTCATACGGTAAATACGATGTGTGAGCAACTCCTAGCGACTGAATAAATATGAGTCCTGCTTCTTTCATAATATCATCAGCGCAGAAAGAAGACATATGTTGCGATATGTTAACATTTCGTTT
>LUCH01002832.1:43187-55162 GCA_013368495.1 Paragonimus heterotremus | reverse complement strand
TGACTGCGATACACCTCTTCCTAGGTGAAGCGCAGTGAGGTGTGTGCTGCATTAAAAGTCTGAAGGATGGTTGTTAACTCATCTTGTGACTGTATAACGACGAACATATCGTCTACATATAGGCGGTACATGTGAAGACTCTGAGTAGTTGACTGAAGTTTGGATTCTAATTTGCCCATGAATACGTCTGCCAATAGTGGACCTGGAGAGGATCCCATTGCTACTCCATCCGGTTGTCGATACAGCTCACCGTTGAACAAAAACTAAACAATGAGGGTGCACCACAAAAGTAGTTCTTTTAGGTCTGATTTTTGCAATCCGAACATGCTTTCAGGCTGTTCACTCTGTTCACATAAAAAGTTAATTGTTTCCACCAACGGAACATTCGTGAATAGCGAGGTGAAATCAAGGGAACCCATGTGCCGGTGTCTAACATTAATGCCCCTCACAGAGTTTTATTAAGTCTTGATGCACAAATGTATTTTTTCTCTTCAGGCAATCAGTTGTCTCAAACGAGCTTCCTATCTGATGCCCCTGCAGTGGCGTGTGGCTGCTAATCTGGGATTCGTTTATCTACAAACCGGACAATTTATCAGTGGTTATCACTATTTGAACTCTGCATTACAAATGCTCAAGTATAAGAGGCTGAGTAATGGATCTTCCGTGGAAACTATTCAACAACCCGCAGAGCAGCTATCGAGCAAACGAGAGTTCAACGTTGGTACTCTTCATGGATTGCTTGCGCTTGCCCTGGTGGGACTGAGAGATACGAAAGCAGCACTATTGGTACATTCAGAGGCTTGCAAAAGTGACCAGTAAGTTTTGAAACGTATAGTTTTCTTCACCAGTAACACACGTCGCGAGATGTTAACATTTCGTTCAATCTTTTCAGGCACGAGTGTAAAACACTACCTGTTGCGCCACGGTGCGCACCAACCACTTTGGTACATGTTCAGCCATTTTTTGTCGATAGAGACGTCACCGCAACTGCAAGTGAACTGATATATTACACGTGAGACAGAACATTTCGGTAGGACACGATTATGAATAAGCTGACCGACACTCCTATACGGGATTAGTGACCGAAATTTAGCCGCAGGGTATGTGCGGGTTGGGGCAGACTGTAATTTTTCACTTACATCAGTTATGATATGATCACTTTTGAAAGGAAGGTTCAAAAAGACCTGGTTCTTAGGGGCCGTACTCACGATTGTCTTGGTTAGTCTTTTCTGGTTGTGAATAGCGATGAACTTCTGAGGATAGCCGTTCGCGAGTAACACTTCCTTTAGTCTCCCCTCCTCTCCTTTCAAGCAGTCGTCGGTAAAGATTTCCTGAGCTCTATGAAACAAGGTTCGCACCAGACCTCGTCTGTAAGTAATCGGCGCAAAAAAAGGAAATTACAAACAGTGATCGCTCCAAATGGTTTTGTGTTGCACTGAGCGCTGTAGTGATCCATCCTGCCGCCTAGTGACTGAAGTGTCTAAACAAGATAATCTGTTGTTTGTTTCCTCTTCATGAGAAACAAAACTATTAAGATGAACGGAAGTAAAGATGTTTAAAGGTGAAACAGAATGAATATAAGTGGTAAAAATCAAAATATCATCTACATATCGCTTATAGAGGCTGGCACCATCGGTAGCATTAGATAATTTTAATCCAATGATTCCTAAGGACATATCTGCAAGCGTTGAGCCCAATAAACCACCCATCACTACCTTATCAATTTGCTCAATTTGCTCCAAGATCAAGACAGATATCCTGTGTACACAAAAACATAAGTTTCTTGAAGTAAACAACTGGGGGACAAAAAGGCAAATTTTGATGGGAAATAAAATCATACAAAAAATCGTCTGCCTCTCGAAGGGAAACGTTTGTAAATAAGGGATCAACATCAGTAGGATAAATCTTATGTGAAACCACTGATACGTTCTGTGAGGTCTGTACCACTGGGGGTAAAAATCTAACGAATGGGATATAGAATGTCAGCAAGCCATCTGGCAAGTTTGTGGTAAGCTGAGTTGTTCATACACAGGATTGGCCACCACATTTATGTTTTCGGAGCACCTCTTAACTGTGGTGTGCGGGTTCCGGTTGTCCTCATTCGTCTATACTGCAGTTCCGAGATATATAGTCTTCCTTAAATTCTTCTCCGGAAACCAGACAGTGGAAGTCAGTTGATCATTGTAAGACACTTGGCCAATCTTTCTGTCAACCAGCTCTTCAGTTGACCTTAAGATTTTGTGAAGTATTTCTAAGTGAAACCTGCAAATCTCCAGTCCAGCTAGGTTGCGTCATCAATAGAACACTAGCTATACATGAGCACAGCACATTAACAAACAAAGGCTTTTGTTTGATCGTCGGGTTGTTTACAGCATTATAAACATTTTACTAGTTACCGCAGTGAATGTGCTTAAAGCCGGTTTTTGTAAAGATTTTCGACTGTGTGATTGCCTGCAGTTACGAAGTGGCCAGTTCGAATCGTTCATTGTTCATGTCAACGCTATAAGTGTGAGGAGACAGGTGTTCATCGGTCGAATAACAATGACGTCGGCATCAGTCAACGTTCCAGCTATCACTTTCCTCAATCAAACTAGGTTGGCAGTATTTCCTTCGTTGACGGAAAGCGTGGACTTGTTCGTGTATTGATGCAGACTACGACATGGACGATTATCAGGAAAAGCATACTGTTCTCGGTAGAACATTTTTCGTGATAACAACAGTTTCAAGCAGCTATGCTGCACATTAACTGTGTTAATCGGGATGTTTTAAAATATTGAGAAATTCCTCCGTTACGATATTTACATAAACAAATGTACAGTTACACACCTCCACATGTGGTGTGCATACTTTATGTAAAGAACAACAAAAAATTTATTGGTGTTATCTGATTCACGATTCAGTAGACTTTTCTGATATCCCGTGTGTACGAAAAAAACATCGTGCTTGCGACTGCATCCACCTGTTAACTATCATAATCGCATGAAGCTGTGCCTGCTCTACGTCTTAAAACTGAAAGATTGTTTCGACATTTTATTTGGGTTTGTTTAATGGTAATCTTTCAATATTTTCCGTTTACTGCTTTACGGCCTTCTCCCTATTGTTAATTAAACCGGGTGCACTGGGACAACTAAGAGATTTGGCCGGTCCAAGCACACCTCACTACCGTTTTTGAGCGTTCATCCGAACCTCGATCTATAAGCCAGACAACCGATGCGACCAAAAGAGAGCCTAATGACAGATGAACCGAATTTTTTTAAAAAGGCTTTTACAACAAAAACTACTACGTCATCGTTCGGTATGGGTGTTCAGTGTAATTCGCCCTCGAATTTGTTACGGTTTTTATTGCCTCACATTCTTTACTCGATTGCGTTAAAGTATAGAAATCTCGTTGAAAGATGAGCGGATGTGAGTTAACTCACTAGCTGTTGAAGGTACGTCTCATTTTGTGTTACACCGTTATCATGCGTGATTCATAGTTAATCTCATAGATTACGGTACAGTGCAACGGCACGAACCAGAAAGTATTGTAGTTCAACAAGCTCTCTAGAACAGAAAATTTTGAGACCTAAGCAATTAGAAACAAGGTGACAAAAAGAGTGTTCTGTCGTAACCCCCGCGAAGTTCTTATACACCCGATCACTTCTCAATGATGAATGAGTTTCGAATGATATATGATACGTGGTAATCGACCATTGTCGTTATGACAGGAAACTGGCGTATCACAGACGTTAAAAATCAGGAAATTAATATGTCAGATATAAACCTCTACTGCTGGGTTCGCCACTGTTCCAACGAAGGCAACGTAGCCCTTTTTATTCACAGATGGCCCAAGAAATCAACGGTACATGACCCGGTTCTTTTGAATTCCCTTAAAACCTTATGATGCGTTGTGCCTTAACTCGTCTTCTCGGCCGTATGGCTAACACACTAGTATCAAAAACAGGGGGGCCGGAATATAATTTTCTGTTCGGGAAAGGATCTGCACTATTAAGAAACACTAATAAGAGCGAAACACGCATCTAGTACTTTCTTTCAAAACAAGCTAGCTGAAAAGCTAGAAGAGCGATACTTGTGGCCGAGAGAATAAGAACTTTGGTTGGTAACGCGAAGGATTGCCGGTACTGTCTTCTATTCAAACTATCTTTACCCGATGGTCCAAACAAGGATAAAACCGGTATTGGAGTATCCGTTTGAAGGCGAGCATCTAGAATCACTATGAAGTGTATGTGACTTTACGGTCGATCGCTCCTTGATGGCAGGCTTCCCCGATCGTAGAATTCACACGCACTGTCACTCATATTTGAAGGTGATGGTCGCAATCAGCCCGCCATGTATGGACCATTCGCATTATTGTCGATTGTCTCAAAGGTAATGGCGAGCTTTTCTGACCATTAGTTACGTAAACCTTCCCTTCGATTTGCACTTTTCTGAGAGGCGAAATGAATTTTGGAGGAGATCTTCGTGCTTTTCCAACTTACGTGCCACTTGTGAAGGTTGGGAAAAGATTGCTAACGAAGGCAAATTGAGATGGTTTTCCCAGACCGCTTTGAAACCTTCTGCCAGGCAGATCAGTTGATCCTTTGTATGAAACTTCGTAATTATTAAGCGGAAAATCACCTTCTTATGTGGCTCATTGGTTATCTCCGAGATCACCACAATGGATGAGGGTTTTCTGATTTGTATTGTGTAGCCAGCCTTTTGTCACAAGGCTTCCTACTAAGACCTTTGCTCATTAATCTAGTTTGCCATTCACTTTTGTTATTATACGACACTGACACCGAAAGGTGGTATACTGTGTACCGTGTGTATGAAATTGAAGAACTATCGGGTGATCAAAACACATTATTCTGTTGGGTCACTGAAAACTGGCCTCCGTTGAACATTGCTAAATGTAAAGTGATGCATCTGTGTCATTCAGAAAGCATGGACTAGTTCCTGGATAGGGATACACTAGCGTGGTATAAGCACAAATGATTTATTGCTACAAACATGTCTAATAACAATGCCTCCATTACGAAGAAAGTCAGCTCGATCCTCCGATTACACATTAAGCTGTTTGCGCGGTTACATTCAGACCATTTCATTCCACGTTCATTTCGATAGTGTTCCGCCATACTGTGCTAACTTTCCAAGCTTGTCATCCTCAGCCTATGAAAGACGTTACTTCTGTTAAGAAAATACAACACAGCTAGAAAACTGGTTATTACACTAAGTTTTCCATCCTACCCAAATGAACTGCGCAAATTGGGACAGTTCTCAATGCGCCACGGGCATATCAGAGATCTGATAATATCATACAAGATCAACTGCAACATCCCTTAAACATAGCAGCTGTACGTTATAAAACAATCATTTCAGTGATAACTGGCTAAAGCTACAACATCGAATGACCATGTGACTTACACTGAGCGTCCAGATATGCCCAATCTAGAACAACATACCACAGTCCATCATAGATGGATCAATGTTAGTTGAGTTCAAGTACAAATTTGATGTAAATATTCAAGACATCGAACAAAGTATTCCGACAACTTTCTCATTAGAATCGATGCGGCAGAGTTAAGTTAATGTCGACCTCTTACTACTGATGCTAGCTAGCTGCCGTATATGGTATGTTGCGGCGCGATCATTGTATGCTTAACTGACAGTAGTTGGATTGCTACTTAGCTAATAATACGCTGACTTTTTAATTCTGCCGTTGATTCTCTGAAACTGAAACAGTATTCCTACATACCTATTGTTTCCAAACTATTCAACGCATATGTAGATGTACCCAACCTTCCTCAGGTCCACATCCCGTTATGTGTTATCGTGAAACCAAGTTAGAACAATCTCAAGAATAAAGAGAAGCCTAATCACGGAAATCTTGGAATTTGGCTCAATTCAATCCAGTTACAAAAAACAACGTGCTCAGACGCGGCAGTCGCTTAACTTGCTGAACTAGGAAACCACTTCGGACGTTCAAAAATTCCACATTTTGACTTCTTTATCCACCCAACTATCTGTTTTATATTGAATTTACTACGTAATCCAGATTGGCTGCGCAAACAAGATTTCTCAATCAATTCACACTGGAATTAACTAATATCGCCGATTAGCATTAAAACTGTGTTACTGATAGACAGCTTGAGTTTTTGCTATTAAGTTTCTTTCCACGTTAGCAAATTTGCCATGCTACTAATCTATTAAACGCGGTGTCCCACAGTGGTCGTTCATGACAGAAAAAATGTCCTCACGGCCACTGACTGTATCTCCACTAGTTGCAACGTATCAGTGGCTGAGGCGATATCTGAATACCGTACAGCCGTGATAGCTATAACTAGGATCTTCTAGCCCAAAGGTTACAAAGCGACAGAGATAAAACACAAGCTCTGTGATTTGCGGAGCCCCTGTCCACTATGTAAACACGAATCAATGAAAGTAACCTATCATACTTTGCTTGCATACACTAATTCATCAACTCATGGTGCATCCGTACGCCGCGGCTTTTGCGAAAGTATGTTCCAAGTGGTTTAGTGATTGATGAGCATTATCAGGCCACAACTTTGCTGAGTTTATTACCACAGCCTTAATAACAGAGTGAGTAGACCTTTTGATACTCGATGTCAACACGTATTTCTCGTAACATACACATTAGCACCTGGTTACGTCATTGGATACGTGAGACTAATCAAATAATCTTGATTCAGTATCCTCAGCTTTCAGCCAGTTAGCTTTTTAGTCACGGTTTATATCTACTTACTATTTTCAGGGTTTCCATTTCATGCTGCTACACAGTCCCATCGAGTCTAAATCATCATCCGGAATACTTCATAAGCAATGGAATACTACAGTTTAAACTGACAATGCGATGAAGGTTTTATCATTCCTTGCATCATTTCTCGAAAAGTGTTATAGGTATGTCAGCAAACGGTTGCCATTTTCTTTGACCATGAGTGCGCATTCGATTCAATTCGTCGATTCACTCACTAAAAATCCCTTAAACGCTGGAGTATACTGATCAAATATGTGAACATACTTTCGGTACTTTATTCTCATATTTCAGCTCAGGTTCGGGTTTTTGGTGAACTGACATTTTCAACGCCAGGAGTGGCATACGTCAAGGCTGTACTATTGCACCATTTTTGTTCAATTTCATCATGAACGAAATAATGGGGGATTGTCTCCGGGAGTCACAAGATAACGGCGTGGACCTCCAACCTGGTGGAACGCTGACTAGTCTTCAGTATGCTGACGACAAGGTGTTGCTGTTTGACACTTTCCAAGCAGCATAAGCAATGCTAAAGGCTATTTCGTGTTCAACTAAATATTTCGGAATGCGCTTTGCAGCCTCATAGTGGAAAGTTTCTGCAAGATTGTGATTACGTGGATTTAGTGTTAGATAATGAAGTAATGGGAGTGATTAATCGGTTTATATACTTCTGAATCTGCATCAGCGGTGGCGGACTTGTGTAGGGAATTTAATCTAAACAACCATCTGTTAGGCTACAACGGTATTCGCTAATCCGAGACACCTCTGACAACAGAGAGGCATATCAGTGAGGTGTAACCTTTACAAAGATAAAGTGACAGTGAGGACTGTATTACCCTATTGAAACAAAACCTGGCCGCTCTGGGTAGAAGACACGAACCGTCTCCAGTTGTTTGAACATCGAGATCTGCGTTCGTTCACTCGAATCATGCTGCGCCAACGAGTAAGCAGCGATGACATTGGAAAGCGAATATTTCGTATTGTTACTTAAGTGATTTCTACTGTTCAGCCTCTATTTTTGCATATACACCCAGAGGACTAGGCCATGTACTAAGGATGTCAACTAGTTGTCTACCACATCGAACATGGTTTACCGATGTTTTGACCGACTGGCTCAAGGTGCGAGGTTGATAGATGTTGATCTGGCGCATGGAAATGAAGTCGTTCACGGAGGGGTAAGCCACTGTACTTCGCGACTCGCAGAGTCGTTGGCTTGAAACTTTAGGTGAGATGATGACTAATCGGGTTCAGTGATGTGAATCTTGCCGTCATTCGACCGAGTTTTCCGTGAAGTAAGTGTTTGTAAATGCGTGCACTTTGATGTTGAATGTATTTGATAGTAAACGCATTTGCTTTTAGTTTTTAGATCCTCCATCCTATTTTTTCCCCTGTTTTCTTGGCTTCAGCTTGCTGGTTTCCTTCTGGTTATGCGGTACTTTGGTATCAACAAGAATCACTTATATATTGCCGTCTATAGTGATGATGACCATATCGGTGAAAGATTAGTCACCAAAAGATGAAAGTTTATTATGACCTATTCTGTATAAGCGCACGCAAAAAAGCTTCGTTGTTTTCTACGACGTAACCAAAGTGACCAACAAGAGACTATGTTTCAAAACGTGAACCTACTAAATGAATTCTTATTTTGATCGACTTTTCAGAAAAAACCCAGCTCTTCCCCTCAATTTGGCTATCTATCTTGCTCCAACCAACCAAACGGAAGCCAAGTGTAAATTAACTGAAGCCCAACAAAGAATTTCCCAGCAAAACTCAGATATGAACTTGTTTGACACAGAGGAAGTAAGTTTGTTCTACCAGTTGCGTGATCTAATGTTTGGTAGATAAAATGCGCAATCGGGCAACTGGAAACACTTCTGAAAGCTACAGAATTTGACAAACAGATTTGTCCAAACGATCATTAAAATCTGCTTTTGTTGTAAAAATATTGTTGTGTTGTTTATGGTAAATATGACGTCGAAATGTATTTTTTCTTCTACTTGAATACTTTTCAGTTTCGTTTTAGAATAATCAGCATACGTGTTTTGGTCGAAGTTAACTGGGGACGTAGAACGCGCTTCGTGCCGAGCGTCAGTTATGTGCATCAAGTTAACCCTTGTAGCCCATACCATTTTTTCAGTTAAACGCATACCTCTTTTGTCACCGTAATTTGTGAGCTACCTTAGATAAAAAAGTAATAGATAAAATAAGCTGATCTTGTGTATATTTCTTTCAATTATTCTTGATATAGACCTTGTTCTAAGTACTCCACATCAAGTCCGGAAAACACCGTAAAAATATTTCTAGTTTCAACAACAATCTGGATTAACTTGTGATTTGGAGTGCTGTTCTACTGTTTAGTTAAGCTAAGAAGGTTTGAAGGTGTCTCCTCTGGGGAATGAAAATCTAACGCCACCATCAGTTCATTGGAATAAACTCAGTCTCAGAAATGTTCGGACGAGGGAATATTTCCATCTTCTCTATATTCACAGAAGTGAACGGCAACTATATTTTATGCAGGTATAACCAACGGAAGTATTACGCACCTATCTCAACATGCAGTTTTCCATCGATCTAACAAGCACAATGAAGCGAAATCACTGTAGCTCACTCATATTAACGTTGAGATCGACTTTTACTGCATAGCGTATACGGTGGATAAAAGTGCACTGTCTCTTCAATGAAACCATACTTTTACGTAAGTGGCCATAGTTTGTACACTTATACAGTATTCGGTCGTCATCATAATCACCACAGACAGAAATACACCAGTGGTTCACGCTAATGCTTAACAGCCACACAGCCACGAAGGAAAACATAACAAACCCTGTATAGAAAGAGAGGAAGAAAAATATAAGGGCAAGGGGAGGGGACCTAACCAATAAAAATTAGATACGTCTATATTTAAACATATAACATGAAGGTGCCTACATCTTACAAACAAACAATCCAGCTGTAGGTGAAGGTAAGGTATCATCAACAAGACAGTTTCCTTGCGGCTCTCATTTCCCCGCGTCATTAAATACACTCACTTCACAGACAACTCGAACAAACAACGACAACATTCACTCAGCTGACCACGGTTAGCCGCCATCTCATCTAATATCTCAAGTCACCGACTCAGTGAGTCGCTAGAAACCCAGTTCGAGAGACAAACCCGATCTACAATGACCAACCCTTTCATGAACGATTTCATTTGTCTACGCCGGGTCACTTGGTCACCTCGCTCTTTGTGCCAGTTGGCCGAAGCGTCGGCAAATGTTGTTCGGTGTGGCAAGCGATTAGCTGACATCCTTAGTACGTGACTTAACCATTTGAGTCTGTGAAAATGTAGTGACTGAACAAAAGAACTCGATTGACAATCAGTACCAAACACACGCTTGGTGGTGTTGAAATCCCACTGGTGGCAGAGGTGCGCATTACAGACTTCCTGTAGTGAAAGCAGAACTCGAGTGTAATGCTTTCATTCGAGACTGGCCTGCTAGAAAGTCCACCTCAATGAAGAAGCTGCAACTGAATGTAAGTGAGGCTCAACTCGAAATCGCACTCCAGATCCTAGACAACTGATCAGACATATAATGTGATTTGTTCTCTCGAAAATTACCGTTACCATCAGGTAAATGGAATAGCTATAGCTAATCCATTAAACACTTTTTCAACAGATTCCAGATGGCCTCCTTTGATGAGAAAACCGTCAGTTCTGTGGAAAACGCCGAACTTTAGTAGTAGATTAGATTCTGGGCATGGTAGTCTGAACATGTATGATGCCGCGGAGTTGCTTGTAACATTGTACATTCAAGCATCAAACTAACACCAAATGAAGGACATTCGGCCGAAGTGTTATTATTGAATATCCCACTAAATCGAAAAGACGACGACCTGATTGAGCGACCAGTCCACAGAATGCAAACATTTACTAATCAGTACAGTAACAGAGTTTCATCCAAAATAACGCTAATGGGTACCTGGCGGGTACCCTTGTTTTCAGAAGCAAGAAGAATATGCGCTATTGATAAGTTAGAAGAAGAAATTGACTTTATTTATTCTACTTTAAAAGACGGCTATGGGTTACGGTTTCTACAGAATAATGAAGAGCACAGTTGGGAAAATGTCTGCTTAACAACAGCGCTCTAGAAAAATTTCTCTAAGAGGTCCTATTTATGGGTAGCGTTTATTCCAGGCAATGAAAAGAACAATTGAACACAGCTAGTCCATGAACTTAACACAGTACACAATTTAATCCAATATAGTACATATAATCGACTACTACTAGCTTTAAAACGAGAAGATCCACAACGAACGATCAGCACCTCATATAACTTAATTATTTTTTGATTGCAGTAAGCACGGTATATGGAGTACCAATCGAGATGTGGGTGGCCGGATAGGTGGACATCGTCCAAACTGAACTCAGGTTTAACCTTTTTTCTAACAAACCGAAATACAACTTCTGAATGGCTGTTCAACACAATAAGCATACTTCCGTGCCAGTAAAATATGCACTCAAGAATTTGCTGAGGTTTTATCACTCGACCGTATCACTCCAAAGTTCCAGGTTCATTCACAGTCCATGTTGACGCCCCAGCTGTTCTGGTAACGCACTATAGTACAGTAATAAAGAACTAACACAAGCGTTTATCCGTGTGTGCAGCGTCGTCATTCTCTTACTGGTCTTTACTCATTATGTTGACGTTACATATACATGTGTGTTCTGGATGTAAGCAAAGTGGAACGTCTCTTCATACTCTGCTCGCCTTTAAGAGAACTTGTTCGGAAATCCACAACTTGTGCCCAAAGTGCAATCGCCGCTCTCGAAACTGTACCCGCGAATTCATATCTAAGACTACACTGATGTTCGTTTATTTTATATCTGAAGGTACCTATCCGCATACGTTAACATTCAAGAACTTCAAGTAAGCCGAAAATTGACCCAGTACATGCACTGAGTTCAGTCGATACCGTTTGCACATATTAATGGAAATTATGTTCAAAAGAAAGTGAGACGAGTAAGGGTTGAAATGAGAGCCCAGTCAACCAAATTGCCAGTAGCCGAATCCACATGTCGTATACATTCACAAACAAGGTGTTGCTGTTTGACACTTTCCAAGCAACACAAACAGTGCTAAGGGTTATTTCGCCTTCTTCTAAATACTTCGGAATGCATATTACAGCCTCAAAATGCAAAGTCCTACTGCAAGATTGTTGTGATTACGTGGATTTAATGTTA
>LUCH01002832.1:0-41441 GCA_013368495.1 Paragonimus heterotremus | reverse complement strand
GTCTGTGAAGTGAGTATATTTAATGACGCGGGGCAATGAGAGCCGCAAGGAAACTGTCTTGTTGATGACGCCTTACTTTCACCTACAGCTGGATTGTTTGTTTGTAAGATGTAGGCACCTTCATGTTATATGGTTAAGTATAGACGTATCTATTTTAGTGGTTAGGTCCCCTCCCCTTGCCCTTATATTTTTCTTCCTCTCTTTCTATACAGGGTTTGTTATGTTTTCCTTCGTGGCTGTGTGGCAGTTAAGCATTAGCGTGAACCATTGATGTATTTCCGTCTGTGATGATGATGATAGTGAGTGGGATTTCACTCCCCGATCATGATTTCGTGAGGCAGCCATTTTGACTACTGCGCGACTGACCTCACGTTTGGCATGGTCCACCTATCATATTTCGATACTCAACGATGTTCACCCATGGATAATAATCCACCACCCGATCCTCTCAGTAGGGGGCACAGTTACTACTATGTAGCAATTCCAATCCACTGGTTGTGTTCATGTATGTTGCTACGGTGGTGTCATCATACAGGTCAGTTGCACACTGGGCAACACGATTGAATTATGACGTCGTAGCTGAAGTTAACATCCGATGTAGAAAGTTTGGGAAGATTGTAAATCTTCTCTAGTCGACGACTGTAAAGATCTTTTCTCTTCTGTATACATACAAATCTGCCAAAACTTCTAGTGAACTATCCTCAAATTAAACTATGCTGTTTTATTTGACATCTTTGTGCTCTTTGTGAAAAAAGTACAGCGCTGCTGTTCACACAAATGCACCTATGAACTGCTTGCATTAGTTCCAGATGCCATTTGGTTTGTCGATATTGTGGAGACTTGGTCATGGATAGAAACAGTCAACGGAAAATCTTGCTTATTCTATTCTGGTGATCCAGACATGTATGGTGTTTATGAACCCATATTCCGCACATTACTGAAATCTTGTAAATAAATGGTGTCAGCTCGTTCTTGTGTTTCCAGAAACGTTGCATATGACGCTCCAACTACCGTGATAACTCAACCTAATGCGACAAGGAAAGTTGGCGACAGTCATCTACCTGTGTGCGTATGATTATCTTGTCCCTACCCTGTTTGAATGTATACTGTTATCGCGACAAATGTTTATATGTTCAAATTATTCCAGAGGTTGTATTGTAAATAATTTCCCAAAGTTGGTCTGAAGATTGTCAGGGTAGTTGTCAGACGGTTTTGATCCAAGTAGGATCCAAGTGGCAGATCAATATCATTTAAATTATTGAGTTCGTCGTAAAATTAGATATCACCGGTCTCTCTGGCATTCAACCAGTCTTGGATGGATCAACTGGGTTTGCGTTATTGGATGGTTGGGTTGGGTTTTCAACTTGCCAAGTCTTCTACTTCATACTCGAGCTCCGTGTGTCATGAATGACGGAAAGAACTATCCAACTTGTTTTAGCATTTGTTTCACAATCAGTACCGCCGCTCCATCTATGGTAGTCGGTTTGACTGTTAACTTCTGTAAAACCATACTTGTTAATATCATGAATATATAGTTGATGAAAAAACCGCGTGTGGCTGGTATCGAACTTTAAAACAAGGATTGTGTACATCTAGTTTTACTGATCCAGCCACAGTGTTACACTCAGTTTCAGAAATCTTGTATATGGGAACGACTGGCTATCCAGTACTGCGCCAAAGAAAACCTATCAAATATTCAGATTTAGACCAACTTGGTATAATTTTCCGGGCAGTTAGGACCAGACATCACCAACGGTACTATTGAACAGTAAACTATACTAAGAATAGCAAAACAGACTTGTTGATTCAAAATAGATTTCACTGTAAAGTATGTGGGTTCTATTCGGGTTCAAACTGTCTGTAGTAGATGCAGTATCACAGTTATGTTCAACGTTGATATTTCAACATCTTGTCACTCAGATCTGGATGTTGGCTCTCTTCATTAGTTTGTTTGAATGTCGGTACACCTGCATCTGCACCAGCATTGTATACACGGGGATGGTAATAGTTTGAATGATTGTAAACAGATCTAAACCAAGTGTGCCTACCGGGACGAGTGTTTGTACGGGTCTATTAGTAGATCTCAAGAAAGACCATAAGGTATGACTTTTTCTTAATGTACGATATTACTTTCATGTGACATTAAAATAAACACCCTCCTTTAACGCAACCTAACTTAAAAGTGCAAATGACTAGTTTAAATTGTTTATTAATTAACCACTGCTTGTAGTTGATTATCGGTTTTTATACATCTGACGGCTTCCCTGCGAAAATATCCGTGTATGTAAAGGAAACTAACGAGTTTAAGTTCACTTTAATAGTAACAAAGCTTTCCAATATCATAAGCCATACTCGTTTCAAAATCCACTTCACATAGATGTTTATTGTGGGAAAAACTCGCAAAACAAAGTGTAGTAGACAATGTAGGGATCAATATTGACTTAGTTTCTTATTTTGTTATCTGTTTTGAATGGATTACTAAAGCTCACAGGTTGTTTGCTCAGATGAACGTGGGAACTCTATTTACCAGCCATGCAATACAATTCCACCGGAAGTTTCCGATATCCCTGTGATGTGTTAGGTGCGTGGTTGAGCCGTAAACCGTAAGCTGACATCATCTGCCGAAAGCCTCGGGAGTAGGTTCGTGTCATCTTTAGTGATTAGAGTTTCCTGGCTGTTGCGGCGTCCAGGTGGTTCAATTTGACTGGAATCTTCTTCCGCTGTGTGGAAAAGAACGAGAATCATTCAGGATAGATCTATTTCAGCAACGTTTGCCGATTAAGTAAAAATGGATGTTATTTACCGGGAAGCATCCTGAAGAGACTCTTTTGGACAAATTAGTGCAGTAAATTTCCAGATAAGAAAGCGGGTAATAATGCTGAATGCACAAACCTTGGTTGCATCGTTTACTACTAACATTTCGAAGGTTATATCCAAAGAAAATTAGCTTAATTATTTTTATGAGTAGTAGTTTCTTCCAAGTATGCGCAAGCTGGGTTCGACAATGTTTGCATGCTCTTCTAATTATCACTGACGTTCGCCACAACTATATGTTTGTAAATTTTTCCCAATGTGAACCGATGACGACAGAAGTGCGTCCATATGGGATAACCTAACCAGTGTGCATCAAAACTGGTCCCACTTTAATATACGATTTCACCTTGTTAACAAATGATGCAATATTATCTTCGATATGTAAAAGTGGTTATTTTAGGTACGGCGGACGATGAAGTGGCACCATTGCCAGGCGCAAAGGGGGGAAAAATTATGATCAGATACATGTAAGCAAAAGTAGTGGGGCTGATTGCACAAACCTCGTAGCGAATGACCCTAGTTTGCTTCTTGGGAGCCAGAAGAAAATTTCTCCTTGATGTTCACGTTTGTACTCCTCATTAGCCTCAGTTTACTCACTACTAACCCTATGAAGGTCCCATTTCAAAATGGAGGCGGAATCGCTGAAGTGAAGGACTGCGGCTTCTGTTGATGATGGCCTCATTTATTCTTGCTAGGTTGCAGCCAGGCTTTCATGCGTTAGACGCCGTAGATATGGAATAACATGGTCCTGTGTGAAACCCATAAGTCGTTTGTATGAGCGTTCTGCTTGATCGTGCTTACAGACAAGGAGGAAGCACCTTGAACTCTGAAACCCCCTATTCTCTGATTCAATCGGAATATCTTTCGGGATTTTGCTGGCTAGAAAGGGAGTGTTATGAATTGATTTCAGCGGCGATAGGGCGAATGAAGTTGCAACACACAGGAATACGTAAGGTTTGACAGAAGAGAACTAATAGGAAGCGTACGATGTGAACCCAATGACATCTTCATTCATTCATCCAGTCACGAGTGCCTTGAACCTGAACTCAATGTGCTACGGTTCCATCCACTGCTTACCACAACGATGACGTGGAATACTCAAGAAGAAAAGTTACGGGACATCAGAAAACTCGATAAAACAAAGTTAAATGGAGGGAACTATAAATGAGGTGAGTTTAGACACACCACTAGCTGCGGCACATTGCAATCTCGGACAACGATTCTTGTATTATTATACGGACCCATCCACGAACTCAGCATCCACCCATTTTATTCAGTAGAAGAGCACGGGTCTCCGTATTTCGTGATCACGTCTTTGTTTGAGTACCATGCGTTTTCACCCAATTGTTGTCATTCTCATTAAGCAAGGCTCGGTGCTGAAAACTTTCAGCTGAGCAGTGCGCAGTGCGTGAACTAACTATTGCGGTCTAGCTTCCTTGTCAGTTGACTAAAGGATCACTGAAATATGTCAACAAATGGCCGTTTATGTTTTATCACCGTAATGGCGCCGGAAAGCGAGTGAAAATAATTTTGTCTTGGCGTCCTGGAAATCAAATGTTGACCAAGTAGGCCTATACCATAGGCATCCCACGTACACGATCGTCGGGTGGTTACTCCAGACAACCTATAGGTGTTGTCAGTTAGCTACTAGAAAACTAGTCTGTAGGCATTGTATGCAAGATAGTGTATAATTCGGAAGCAAGTCAATTGAGTTTCTTCCCATGTTGGTGTGCGTAAACCAAACAGCGTCTTCGGTATTGTAGTTTCGATATACGTATTTAAAATGCATGTTTCAAATGTAGCAAGGGAGCTGGTACAGATACGTTACCTCAACAGCATTGTTCCTTAAGTGGTTTTCAGCCTTGTTTGATTTCGGAGGACGAGACGGTGGGAACCTTCATCGTCCGAAGAAAGGAATAAACAGTCAAGCAAGACATGTGCCTAATATGTCCGCTTCCCAGCAACCAGTAAACCATCCAGATTGAAATTTATCAGCTATCATTCCGGATTAGGTGATACAGATGTTGCAGATTAGTTAGCAGATAGTTAAAACGATAAGCAAACTTGACTGTAATTGAATTGCAGAAATGTTATTTTGGCCTGAGCAAACTTAGCATCTTAATAGGTGGGTTTCTTTATTCACGGCACAAGGTTATTATCAAACTGTTTTCACTTTTTCCGTGGCACTTTCGGCATGTAACACAACTCTAAAGACCTCGGTGATTTTTTTGTGTCCATGGTTCCACCAGATCACTTTTGTTTATCCTACCGTGCTTGCTCTTGTTATTTCTTCAGTCCTGTATTATATGTGCAAATTCAACGTGATCAGCATTAAGCCAAGAGAATCTTCTGGTTTTATGTTTATAGTACTGGGATTATTTGGGTTACTCTCAGTGGTGTCCTATTACTGGCAAGTGCTTTTGGTGGTATCTAATGAACAATATTGAATTTTGTTTACTGGTGCAAAGTAGAACGATTTATTTCATGTTAGTAAACATCTTTTACAATTGATCGCAACTTTCGCAATCTTTGTGATACTTCAGTCAGTCTATTTCTAGTGTGTCTAAGTGTTTGTTTGCAATAAGTTTTTCATCCGTAATGTAAGGTCAATGGCGAAGTGGTGGATGTGGTTTTCTCATGAAACCCTGAACGGAGTTCAAAATTCGACAGTTTCAAGGCACTGCTGGCGAATTTTAATAAAGGTGATACTCGATTTCAGTGTTTCTGTTCGAAAGTTCCTGACTGAAATATTTATGGGAATGCGGGATGTTTGTTCAGTCGTAATTGGTGTTATGTTTATATTTTAAAAAAATCATCAGCCGAATATCAGTAATCGAAATATCGTTCAACAATTTCAATGATTTTTATTCTGTAAATTCAATCTTGAGAAAATTCCTAGTCGTAGAGTCATCAGTTGGCGTTAACAAGTTGATTTCAGTGCCTCTTTCCTAAGCAAGCAGGTAATCATTACTCATACGCACACTAGTATTCAGTCGTTTGTAATGTGAGGTCAATGCGCAGTGATAAACAGAGTTGCCCCTCGAGGGAGTCGCCTGAATGCTAGACCCGACCGTTCAAAGAATATGCACTAGGAAGGAGCTATAATGAGATCGAACCCGAGCACAGTACGCATTTCCTAAAAAGCGCTGTCTGAAACCTCTATGAGACTGCAAAAACTGCGGTGAATTTTTGGTGCTGGATTGTTTTATTCCCGTACCTTATTTAGGTCACACGACATTCAAAGTTTGATCGTTTTGTTCTGGCACCCCTTCTTCATTACTCACAATTTATAACTACTGGTAGCTCTTGTCAACTCTTTTTCGCACTCTTTTCGCCCGTTATACTTTCAAAAACACTGAAATCTTGAAGTAAATCTTATATTTTTCTTCTTTCACCAGAGCACGCTCATCATCTCGTCTGATCAGCACAGTGGTACTTACACGCAAAACCTGTTATACTTCGGTCTTGTGATGTTCGTCATCATCAGCGTCGAATCAGTACCTCACATTGATGTTGAACTGTGACATAACTATGAGAAAAACAATAGTTCATATTTTGGGGGGAAGACGAAAGGAAGAGATGGGACTTACTTTCTGGAGAACCTATTTTTAAATTTAAACAGTCATATAGGCGCACAACTGGGCTGCAAATGAGAGAAAGCAACATCTGCGAGGAAAACATCCTTGCAATTGCATTCACTGCTAAGGTAACTCAGTAAAACCGCGGAAACTGTTATGCTACTGAATCCTATTAGTAGTTAGATCCCTCAGTCATTCCAGATAAATGTCATTTGAATTACGAATATCCTGGCTGGTGTATTTTGTTGACTAGACACTCTGTCATACGAGGCTTTAGTTGTTGCACTCTATCAACGCGTTAACTAGTCCAGTGCAGGTACGGCATCCATGCTCACAGACAGCGTTCCACATGCAGGTGCATCATGAATTTATTTGGTGACATAAACAGATAGAGCCACCAAATGGAGAACACGACCTTAATTCAAGCGGCGTAAAGTGGATCCTTAGGGCGATTTTCGCTCAGATCGCCGAAGCCTTATAATCCTTTTGTTCGAAAATCCTATATCTTTGTTTTGTCTACCCAACAAAGGTCGTGCTATGCTCACTGAATGAAGATTTTGCTTACCGTCAGACCCAATGACTAACGGAAACCATTTTTGATTGAGTTTTCTTTTGAAGTGTTTCCTTCTGCCTTCTACGCGAACTTGTTTGCGTCGCACTTCTGTTGTCTAATCAGCTATTTTACTGCAGGTTATTTACAACATCGACCTCTGAATGAGATGTAGACCACGCGCTGAATGGAAAATTACCGTAGTTGAATTGTCAAAAATAAGTTTTTCTACAGTCTTTAAACATTCCTTTGATCTTATCCGTGCGGGTAATTGAAATGGTTGGTAATATTTAAGTGCGTTTACGGTGCTGATAAATTAATGAAATATGTCAAGTTTTCTTACAAGAGGGGAATATCTTTAGTACTCACGGATTTGTGTTTTTCCTGATGTAGAATGACCTGAGAACGTTAGACATCCAGTTTCAGATTTATTGTTGTTCATTACTATTTTTTTACTTCGTGAACACTTTCGGAAGCTAGTGGCTGAAACATGTTTCACGACTATCTGGATTTGGTAGTTCTGAACAGTCTATTTCCAGCTCAGTCCCGACCATCTTGTGAATAGTTTCTACTGTTCTGTAATTTTCATTGCTCTTTACTCGATTACCTGAACATCCAGTTGACTTACATTTGATGTGAAAAAGGAATAATATTTTGCACCATATAAAATTTTATTCATTCTCTTGCCTCGGTTTCGCGAACGTTAGGACCGTTGCGCTTGTCCAACTGTATCAGACGAGTTTACCAAGTTCACGAGCTACGCGCAACCTAGTAACAAACTTCAGTCTGTGGGGATCAACTCAGTAGTAGTCACACTTTTTACATTGTCGTGAATTTTTGTCTAGTATTCCACGAAAAACCTTGGGGTTTTTGGCAGTCCGCCTTTCACTGTCGACTGGTGATATCAAGAACTACGACTGAGGAAGAAACTCCTCGATAAGTATGTTTGGCTGGGAATTCAAAAGAATGTTCAAATTTGCGAACAGATTTATCGGGCTTGTTAACAAGCTAAGATTCGCCCTCACATGCCATTTCCGTTTGTTCATTATTCTTGGATTATATCCCACCTCATGTGAACAAAACAGCTTTTTGTTTCATTCGTCGTTGCATAAGTTGTTGGGCGTCTACGCGAGGAATTTGTTTCAAATCGCGGGGTACGGATCCACCGAATCATTAGTGAAATGGCTGAAGCATACCCTTAGACTAACTGCTTCGAATCCGAACGTCTTCCTTGCTCGTTTCGACGATGCTAAAAGAAAAAGCTGTGAATATCAAAGCTAATCCATCTACATGTCTTGGAACCGTCATACGAATTATACCTTTATCAGACATCAGCCAGCAAACCATGCCACGCGAAACCTTGCTGCCGAGCGTTCTCTTTAGAATTAAGGGATCGTTATCACGGTAACATTTTTATACTTCCGGGTGGCGGATGGTTTTCCTACTGATCCGGATGTGGTACGTTTTGATGACCGTATCTAGGTAATTGATAGAGTTCACATAACGTGCAATATGTGACTGTTTCTTCGCACGTCAAGTTCTAACTGATTGAAGTCTAGGTATACATATATTTTCGAATGAGCTGCCTATTACCCGTAGGTCCACAAACTCATCCTCTATCATCTCTGTCGGTGTCATTCATAGCGCAACTTGGGATCATTTTTCTAAAAGCCCGATCAGCTAGTATTCCATTTCCACTCTAAACAGCTCCTATAGCACGTCTGGTTTTGCACATAATAGGGATTTATGACTTTGTTTGTCAGGCCATGTGGAGGGGCTGTAGTGATTAGCATTAGTGAGTTCAAAGAAAAACTCGACTATTGCTGGTTGCTTCTTTCTTTTCTGTTAATCCATTTATTGGATTTAATCTTCATATGATCGTGAACCTGGAAGATTTCGGCTTCACCATTTTTATCAAATTCTGATACTTCCCCATTTCCTAGTAATCAGTAATTGATTTGTGGACGCTGTTGCTGTCGATAATATTCTAAATAGTTCCTCGGAGTACTGATTTCTGCCCATCCTATCGTTCGGGACGTGAATTCCTGGGTTCCGATGGAAGTCAGGCACACGATATTGTCTACTGGCTTTGTGGACTCTAATCAATTAGCACGTCTGTTTTGTAGCCTTCACAATCATACATTAGAATAAACATATTCTCCTCTTTCTATTGTTATAGCGTTGGGAGCCTATTAAAGCTTCCTGGTGCGGGAAAAAGGACACCGCTGAGCTAGAAACGTTTTATCCTGGAAAGTGAAGTGAACCAAATCAAACTAAAATGAAATGAACCGAACTGACAGAGGCCCAAGAGTAAACGATGCATTCTTTTCAGCAAATGTCAGACTGAGTCACGCTTAACTAGCCAATGGACAACAGTGTTAAAATGATTTTGAAAGAAGGCGACATTCAACCAATCACCGAGTTTTACTACAAAAATTTCTGTAAGCTGGAATGATTTGATCCTACTACCATCCAACCCTGAAGCTGTTAAAATTTGAAAGAGGGCGTAATATCTAAAGCGTGTTTATAAATGACGGATGAGTCTGTACATTTTTATTCACTGTTTGGGTACATCACAGCAGGACACACTCGAGCAGTATCCAACGGTCGTAAGTAAATGAAAAGATGCACACTTTACAAGAAAACAACGACATTTACACGTGAGTTCAATCCATCAGTTCAACAAGAAAGAAGAGTAGCGAGTTTTCAGCGCTTCACTCAATATCGTTAGCCCCGTTCCTACAGGACACTGGTAATATAGATCAGTACACAGTGCTTCCACAGTACAAAAGAAGTAGCCAAGCTTTAGGGGGTATTACCAAAGGATATGTAAACAATAGTTGTACAGCCTCTCTAACGATCCCGGCTGCAACCATGTTTCCTGTTTTTTTGTTTCGAAGACACACAACCACGTTTACTGATATAGGAGGTTTGATAGGAACTCAGTGTCATTCCCCTCAGTCGTGCAACTAATTGCAGGTAGTGCATGTCAGCCATTTCTTGACGGTTCACCTTTCATGACAGTCTTTAAGGTCGTTTCGCACGCACCATTTCGATTGCTGTTTCTGAGTGCCAGTGAGTGGACTGGAACCTACAACGTGTACGTTTCCTCTGCCACAATCTTTTCCAACCCCAGCAGTTCCACTAATAACTACAGACTTGAAGCTAACATCACAGACTAACAAAACCAGATAACTGATTAAGTTGCTTTTGAGCGTTATCACAACAGTTTATTTCGCATTTGAAGACAAAAATTTATGCGCTCTTCTGTTCACTACCGCCGGACTCTCACCTTACCATTGTAACTGTTATTATGACTACATACGAACTGATTACTAAGGCAAGCAATTAACCAATTGGACAACCCACATCCACTGGTTACGAATACCCTATTCGCATATCAGTAATCAGGCTGCAAGACACGGAACTTGTAACAAAATGTAGCTGATGATGCAGCGTAATGACTAAGCAAATGGGCTCTTGGCATAAGAACGTCGATTACACTTCACATTAGAACTTTCTCCGTACTGGTTAGCACATGACCTGAGTCCATGGACGCGAACGGTCAGATAAGTGGTTATCGCAATAAATGTTAGACCATTTTCATTTTACTGAATAGTTCGTTTACATTTTCCAGTAGTAATTTCTTATGGAATGTAAAAATTTTAGTTGGAAATTGCAGCAATTCTCAGAAGGACAGACCGAACGTTCTGTCCAGGAAGTTGTGTGAAGAGTGCACACTGACAAAGAAAAGGTACAAATAACGCAAACCTTTAGACAGAACTTTGTAGGTGGTGTGATTGTGAGTGTGTGCACTGTGTGACAAGCAGCATTTTTCAGGAAGGGGACGTCGTACGTGATGTGTTTACATACGAGGTAAAAAGATTTTAGTTTCAAAAATGTTGAACTTTAGCAGTGATGTGTTCTGTTTGATTCTCAACTTGTTGTGTACTGTTTCAGTGACTGAATCGCAGGAATTTTACCAGCCAGCTTCATTCAGCACCTGGGTGTTATTCTGGTTGACTGAATGTTGTCAACATTCCGTATGATGCTAACACCATGAATGAGTACTGACAGGGACCGCCCTAAACTGCTAGTAACTTTACACCTGAGGAATGACACCTACTGTTTAAGGATATAACCCCTTCGTTTAACCTGGTGTTAATCTCAATTAAATGTTGACTGTAGGCAAAAACAGGAAAGTTTTGGTGATTGTAAATCATAACGGAACACTATGTGCTATTGTTGTTTTACTGCATGAAAAATTACGTTATACAGACACTGAATACATTACAATTCCATCAGCTGACGTGCTGTGTTATTACTACTGCGTAGAAGCTAGCTCTGGGTTTGAGCTAAGTACATTTCTAATTACTATTACGTATTCCTAATTACCACAAAAGTTTTCTCAAACGGGACAGAACCCTGCCGATTTTAATCCGATCACCGGCTGTTTCTTATATCTAACCCCATTTATTGTGCTTCTTAATTCAAATTTAAACCTCTTTTATCCTGACCCTGTCTAAAATGCATTACTTTGTATTTCTACATCGAAGTCCTTCTCCCCTTATATTTTCCATCTTTCTTGCTAGTTTAGAACTTACAACTTGATTCATCATTTTTTTATTCCCATGATGTGTGTATTTCTCTCTTCCACTACCTGGTAAACTGACACTGGTCACCTGGACCACAGAAGACATCCACTCACACATCTTCAGGTATCATTTCATTTAAGTTTATCTGCTATGTGAGTGGAACCGCACGTGGTGCAGTGCAAGTTCCTTGTGGTGATGGTTATGCGCAGATGTTTTTGACTTTGGTAACTGTGAAAGACTAAAAGAATGTCACCAACCGTTTGGATAAAGTAATCCTCAAAGACAGAGGTAACACACGTTTAATGGTGTGTCACAGTGAGCAGGCAGTTGGCCGAAAAAAAAACGTTTGAATACTATATTTTACTGTTGGGTAATGATTAAGCTTTTAGTAATTTCTAGACATACTGAAAATCTCTGATCCTACTACTATGTGTGAATCCCTTCGAGGTATCTTGTTATTTTGCATGAGATCAGTTTTGTTTCGTCTACACTTCGCACACGTTTACTCTACTATTCAAAATGGACATAGTTTGCATAAGTGACGTTATTTTTGCGAAGATGCAGCTAACTGACAACTGTTAAGGCCTACTGGTTGTTATTTTTCAGTGGTCATCAAACATTAGAACTATTAAAACGTGTGTAAAATTCATATCGTACAGGGAAGTATCGTAGACATAAGTAACCTGAATAGTTTGGACAACTCACACAGCCTAACGTGGGCTAAATTCTTCACTGTGAGTACGGTTTACACTGAATGATGACATCTTGAGCATGTAGGATTTTAGCGTGTTTTCAACAGTAAGAATTAAAAACTACAGAAGGTAATCGTGGATCTGTTGTATCTTCGGTTCGTAATGTTGAAATAAACTCATGGTTTCAACGTTGAACTCATGGTCTTCACACACAGAAACCACGAAAATAACGCGCATTCCCCAAATGAAGTTATCATTGCCTGATGCTCCGAAATTAATTTGAAAGAAAAAGTTTATCGAGCAGTTCTTTTAAGTGTCAACATTTCATCTGAAATGCAGTAAAATGGAATTTTATGGTGACCGACATACAAAATCTCACCTAGTAAATAAAGTTAAGTTCAGCCTTGAACAGAAATGAAATAATGAACACATTGGTTTCGCCCTTCAAAGGGTTTTCGATACACACGAAGTAGAATCACTGTATTTTACATGGCGTTCATGTCAACACGAACGTGCCCCAGTTGCAGTGAAGTGGACGACTACGATGCCCACTGTGAAGTGGCATCTACACATTTTATTCGGTACGATACATATCGGCAACATGTTTCGAAGGTGCGCGCAGGTTACGTCCGGAACGAGAGTACAACTGTTCATTTGGTTACTGAAATACTAGCCGAAGTGTTTACTACAATGTTTGTTCAGCCCCTCTGCTTGCCTTTCATAAGGTAAAAGCAGGCAACAAAATGAACTACTATACAGTAAAGAGGGAAATCTATTGAATTGTAATTATATTAACCTCCGATAATACCTGCATTAATTCCGAGGAGTTCTTAAATCATTTTGGAGATAAAAATTTGATGATGAAACATTTAATGTGCATAGTAATTATAATCTGTTAGATTACAGTTATGAGTCCAGTGTCTCATTCCGTTTAATGTACAGGTTTTACGTCATCATTATCGTTATAAGTTATTCTTGCACACTATGAAGCCCCAGATGAAATATACTATGGTGTTGAATTCGTGGTAACAAGATTTATGAGTAAACGGTCGCCGAAGTTGACAGAAGGTCTGCTGTTGATGATACAGCCAATATCGAGATAATACTGATGAACAGAAAGGTGAAAAGGTTTTACTGTTTATTTGTTTGCAATAGGACAATATACTCGATTGCTCATCCACAATGTGAAATATTTTTGGTGGGTTTAACGGAGCCAGTTTCTACCTAATTCAGTGTTCTTAATCGCTGGATTATCTACTGGATTTCACTGGTAGAAACTATCTTTCTCCAGAAAAGAAGACGACTGCGCACCCCAACTGTTATCCACAATTAAAAGCTGCTAAGCGTTCATCCGAGGTAATACGGTTGTGTTTACTGTGAAATCATTGGTGCACTGATCAACACGATTACCTCCTGAAGGTGTGGCCCGTGTTTAACTCTCAGTTTAGTGAAGATATACACTACCGACTAACTCTGAAGAGGGCGAATTTCAATTCTCACATTTTTTCAAAAGTGACCAGCTGAAAAGTTTACCTGACGGTGAAATCGGTCGATAGATGTTAAACGTTCACTCCGACTGCTCATCAGTAACCGACAGTTATAATACTATATATATCCCAAAAACAATAAGCCTTGCCGTAACAGAACGCTTTCGTGGCTTTTAGGAACGTCACCAGTCACCAATAAGCATAGCAATGCTTGAAGTCAGTTAAAACACTGGTTGCAATGTCACCAACCATAGTCTATTCGAACAACTCGCTATTGCATGACATTCCCAGTAAATGTTCAGGAGCTCTGCTAACGATGGTGTTTCAACTGCTATATTCAAAATCTCCATTGATAGGGTTGACAAGTTAACGTTGTGCGTTTTCTAATCACCAGAAAAAGGTTGGAATGAATTAGAGTAATATTAGACTAACACTGAAATACTAATGTAGAAATAGGGGAGCGGCGATAAAGAGATACAAAGGTCCTACGTGGTGTCTATATTGTTTTACGACTAATTTTCATTGTCACATTAAAGTATTTCCCCAAATCACGATGTACATATTTGTCTGATTCGATAAGAATAAATACACCTTTTTGAATAAATTTGCCCATTTGTACGTGTTAGTACTTTCTACTACGCCGTGATTAATTCTCTGCTAAAGCATTCCATTGGTGAGTTATACTTAAGCTCAGTTGGTTTGTGGCATCAACTATCCTCGGAACACTTCGATTGCTTCTCAATTTTGTTAGATATTTTATGAACATTGTTCATTCTCGATTAATTCAGTCCTTAACTGTGTTCGTTGTTTTATGCCATGATTTACCTCTGTTCGTTTTAGCACAACAGGTGCAATATTTCACACAATCCGATTAATTCACTCAAAAAAGTTTTGGTAGCCGTGGAGCTTCCTGCCTTCAATCGTCTTTAGAAGCATGATTCTACAAGGTCTTATCTCGAGGAGGAACAAACCTTAGAAGTAGTAGAAACTCCACAGATTCCTATCTTCATACTGTGCCCACCAAAAGCGTCATCTTCATTGAGGTTAAACTGATGGTTATCCGTGTCCTTAAAGGACTTGAAACTGTCTTTGAGGAAAACTTCTACCTGTGTGTCAGTTTGGCATTCTTCAAGACAGTAAAGAAAGCCAAAAGAGAGGTCGATGGATTGTGGTGTGTCCCTGGAATAGGTTTCAGCTAAGTTCGAGATCATCCACAATTAAAGTCGACTTAGCGGCATTAACCCGGAAAGTCTGTTGAGTGTATTTGATCTGGACTGTAATGCAGATCGGTGACGGTGAAGACCAATATGATAATGTTGAACAACCACAGTATATTATTTGTGGGTGTAACGTGCGGTCAAAACCAGCAAGCGCGCACGGGTTGAAGTTGAATTGCGTAACAGAGCGCCTTGCTGTGTTGTAGGCGTCGTTTTAGTTTCCGTTTGTGTAAGTCTTGTGCATGGCTTACTGGGCCTTTGGCTCATGCTTATTTCTTATTGTTTCCCTTTACAGGACTGATGTTGGAACCCCTGCTTCGCAAAAACGCTGTCCTCCGGTGTCTTCACATTGCCCCAAAGTTGGTCCGCAAGTGTAACGATCAATCAAAGAAGAAACAGCCAGTTTGCATGTTACATGGGTGGTCAGGCGAACAAGCACATTACAGTGACTGATAAATACACAAGAAGCATTTGGGAACACTCCGGCAAGAAGCGGTGCTTTCCGTACATGAAAGTGTTATTAGTGTATATAAATCAGGGTTGTGTTCGAGATGTCGTTGAAACATAAAACCTGCGTCAGTTGACCGAATAAAAATTTTGTGCTATTGTTGTCTTTGTTTCACAACTCTAGACGTGCAACGGTGGATCGAGAAAAACCGTTTTACTTTTAATGTGCGATTGTCCGCGAAACCTCGAGCAATATATCAGGTGTTGGTCCATGTCACATTATTTTATCATCTAATAGGTTTTTGTTGCATCTTTGTTCCAAACCTCTTGATAGTTGATTCAATCACATTGATATAAATGTTACAGAAGAAGAGTGTCGCTCAGGCTAAAAAATGTAGATGGACAAAACTTAACTAGAAATGATGACTGAAGTTGCTCGATATGTGGCGCTACCCATCTTTTAAGAGTACGAAGTTAAACTTCATGTTTGCAGACGTTTTACATTTGGATACGGTGAATCAGTGTACTTTAACTGGTTGTCTGTTACCGGTGCTTACCACTACTCTGATTTTGTGGGGTAGTTTAAATTAACACAAACAAAGCCCCTGGCTCGAACTGATCACAGCGATAATGTAGGTAAGTCATGCGCCATATCCAACATTAACTGAGGACATACGAACACACAGTTTGTCTTTGAAAAGATTCAGTCATTGTATTGCAGTAACTCAAGTGTAGATAAACCCGTTTAATCACCTTCTTTGTAAACTGTGCTATGTATATCAGTGCGTACATTACCGACTCATAATGGCTCCAGGTGCCCACCTTACTAACTGTTGACGATATGTCCACTGAGGGAGCATAAAATGCGCCAATTCATCTGGTGCGGGTAGTTAGCTGAATGGTCCCAAGATTCGGTGAACCTTCAGAAGAGCTGGTTCACACTAACCTCATCGTTACCACTCCACTTAGAAAACGACCCGAAGTGGACAGGCCGAAGGTAACAATAAAGCTGATCGTATCATGCACCAGTATTTCTGGTGGATGCGGTTACTGAAGGAAACTGCCTGACTAAGTGTGTATTAAGCTTATACGATACCCCCAATAAGAAATGACTGCTACCCATCAGATATAAAGGGTCGGTTGTCGACGGACGTTATGGAAACCACATCACCTGATATGCCGAATTTAATACAAAAACAAGTTTACCCAGGTGAGATCAAATTACGAACAGGGGTCACAGGCATCAGGATACTCGAAAGAGGCACCCTTTGTAAAATGGAATGCACTGTTAACATCACCAACGTTTTTACCTTTCAGCCATACACATGTGTACTGTGGCTCGGGTTACCCCTCGAAGAAGCAGAGTAATAAATACAAACGAACAGTAAAGGATGAAAACAGAGCGAGAAGAACAAATTCACCTGGTTTCAGGTTTGTGGATACGAGTTTGTTAGTGACTACTGGACAACGCCATGTCAGGGATTGTTTCTGACCAGTGCTGTGGATGGTCGCGAACTCTCCAACCAGATGCACGGCATCCACCAACTTCGCTCAGCGGAATAGTCAAAATTTCCAAAGGCCACAGCCATGCCTTCAACGTCCGCCTTGAGGTTTATTCCAACCATCAACAGCCACACTGAACAATACACGGTGTGACAGGCGCTGCGTTAGTATATGAATAATCTAACGTAATCAGTATAGGTTGTGCTTTTTCATTGTCTCAGTTACAATTTACGTATTTGCACATTTCTCAAATACACACCGACGGACGTCACGCTGCTAAAACAGACAACCTGTTTGATACGGCAAAAGTGATGCAAAAGACAGTGAACGGATATCAGGAGACTATATGTATCTCCCTTAAGAATGCGCCAGTCCTCTGATCTACGGAGCAAAATTGAGTGCTCAAACGTTTAGAAAACTCTACACTTAATCGACAAATGGACGTCTTTGCGGCATCACACGTGACGGAGTTTGACGAATGGATCACGTGTCTTTGGCACCTTGATGGACAATTTGTCAGGTGACACGGCAACACCACCCGTGTAGTTGGAGTGATTGACAGACCGCAGAGATCTACCTGCAGTAGTAAAGTCGTGGTCAGTACCAACTAAACAACAATAGCTTTAGGGCGCAAAGTGCATTTCATACAGACCAGCCGTATCACGAGCGATTCAGCCTGGTTTGCATGTTCCCTGTAGCCGAACTAATGGAGGGAATGTCTACGTATTCAGTATCAGTCAACTCACTATTCGGTAGAGGCTCTGACTTCAAATTCTCTGAACCATTGACTACTTCTTCCAGAATATCGTTCCACGCATGTGTAAAAAGAAAGGAGGACGCTGTTTCAAAGTCAGAGCTGGTAGCCACCCCTTCATTCTGATCTCCAATCGCTTGCTACCGATTTAACAAAAGAGAAGCGTCACGAACCGAAGAAGAATAGGAGAGCCATCCACGTTCTCATGGTCAGTTGAAGGGACATTTCGTTACCAAAATCTTGTCGAAGAGAAGAGGTATTTTATCCGTGTATGTATGTTTCCAGGTGCAACATGCTAAGGCTGTTTCTTGGATTATCTTTATATTGCTGGAGTCATAAACGAAGGTAGGCTCCTGTCTGCTTCAGTGCTTTGGAGTGCAGTAATTCCGTTCCATAGCTGTACGACAACTGTGCTGCAGATCTAGTTTTGGACGTCCGCTGAACCACCTCAAAGTAAGACCAGTTGGCACCCAGGTCGCCGGTTTTCCAACTGCCCATATTTCAATGTAGTATTTGCTAGAGATATTGGGAGATGGCTTCCACCAAAAGAGATTTGTGGTGAAAACCGCACAAAATTAGTTGGAAATTACTCCGAAGTAGAAGTGGCAGTTGCAAACTTGAACTGATAACTAATTGCACCACTCCAATGAACCATATATCGGACCGGTATTCCAACTCGCCCGCCACCAGCTACAGATGAGGTATTTGGCAGTGCATGCATTTTCCATTAAGGAGGGCAGTGAGCGCTGCCATTGGGTGCAGGTAAAGATCATCATCATCATCATCACCATCATCATCATAACCATCATCATCACCATCATCATCATCAACACCATTGCCATCATCATACACAACAATAAACCAGTGGTTCACACTGATGTTTAACTGCCACATAACCACGAAGGAAAAGTAGCAAACCCTGTACAGGAAGAGAAAATAAAAAAGAAGGGGGCGGCAAGGAACGTAACTGTTAAAAAATGTGAAACATTGAGTCTCTTTTAGCCATTTGAAAAGAATAGTCAGAAGACACAAATTACGATATGAATTCATTTCGCACACTCTCGTCTGTCGTAAACGTGTGACTAGTGTGAAAACAAAACCAACAAGACTTAAATGAAACGATTAAAAGTACAAGTCGGGCTGGATCGTGATTGGTACTCACGGCTAAACCCACGGTAAACAAAGGTTGACAGTCAGTTGTTTTTGTGCACATAAGACCGGCTGTCGACGGCTGATCAACAAGGCTTCAGCATGCTTGAGAATTTGTGGGCTGTGAGCGTTCGTCAAGACCTTAAACGAGGATGTGACATTGACACTGTGACCTGTAGTCGATAAGTACCTTGCAATGGATGAAGCGGCGTTCCGTTCTCGCTGAGTGTCACTCATTGGTGGGTTAGTCAGTGCAACCCTCAACCACTTTGGGATGTGCTCCTTGGCCCTGGTCATAAGCATCCTTTCTGTTCTACCAATGTAAGTGTCTCCGCAACTGCAAGAAAACTGATAGATACAATGGCTGGTAGAAAACATCGGGGGTTGATTTTTGACCTGGGGTAGAGGTAACTTAGCGGTTTGTGACAGCAGGACAAGCTTTGCTGCATTGTACACCCGTTTTAACGCAGCGCTAATCATCTTTTCAAAGGTGTTCATCAAACTATCACCTTTGAAGGGGAGTTTGATGTAAACAGCTTTTTTGGGGACTTCCACAGTTGCACTTTTCGTAGAAGTAAATTTGCTCCACTTCCGAATGAAACGTTCTGATTCTCATTTTCCAAAAAACCATTCATGCGAGCAATCCTAGTTTGTTTTGTGATATTTACTGTAATTCCCAAGAGCGGTGCTACATCCTGTTTTTCACTGAATGCCTTTCAGACCAACAGACGCCCGCTTGACATTGAACAAGTAAACCATACTTGATCCGGGACCCTTGGGCCTCTGCCCCAAACCCGCGTATCAATCGTTGAAAATGGATGAAAATCCACGTGATCCCGCTCCCGTAACACTGCCGACGCACAGCGTACACCTGAGCGTTGTTATCCACACTTTTATTAACCACGACATTATTTGTATTGTACGTGAGTCTCCTGGCCTGTGTATTTGTGATGAACATGACTGACATACTTTGTCTCCTTCTGTTATGTAAACGTTTTACTATTCCACTATCCTGTACAATTTTGTGATACGTGCGATTCGGCATTATACGTTCTGTGTTGTTGACTAGTTGTGTTTTTTCGACCCTTACAAGTTTGATCGTCGTCCTATGTAGTTCACTTGTAATTACAACACTATTTCTAATAACTACCCCGTTTATGATTAATCGCATTATACACCTTAAAACTCAACTCTGTGCACTTCTTTAGTTATAAGTAGTTGGTGTTTGGTCGTGGTTATTTATCCGCAGCTCACATTACCTCACTACTTAACAGTGTTGAGCCCCCGGCGTGACCATTTAAACTTTGATCTACCGAGCGCACATTTCACACACTACCTTCGTTTTTTGCATTTCACTTACGTGGATTTCGAACACTTCAATTCATATAGGCATCCCATGTATATAAGTTCCATTTTCTCATTTACCGTATTTCCTACTGATAATGTCCAGTGACACTAAACTAGTTCGGTTAGTCTCATCGGTGTGCACATCCATACACAAGAGGCTAGAGATGTCATTATGAGTCCTCATCCCTCGGAGCCCTGTGAGCATCTCAAGACTACGCTACTGAAGCGCACGACAGATTCTGAGCAGAGGCGACTCTAACAACTGATAAGTGGCCAAAAACTCTGCGGTCGGAAGTCACCCAAACTTCTGAGACGTTTGTTACAAATATTAGACGGACGGTCCATCGACGAAACATCATTTCGCCAAGTATTTCTGCAGCGTCTTCCAACTTCCGCCATTTTGATAGAACAAAGAGGGACTGATAGGTTTACCACCGAACGAAAAACGTCCATGTCAACAACACTGGGCCTTGGTGGCCATGGAAACCAGAAGGCACTGGGGATCCGGTGGTACGTATCAGAAAGCTGTTTCAGGTTTCGCGCATCTTTAACGGAGAAGTCGTCCATCCGGAGGGGCGTATTGGTCTGTTGCGCGTTTGTGTATGACCCCTTGAAGTTCACTGCTCCACTCGTTATCCGCGCTCCAAAGTCACTTCACTGTTTTCGTGGAGCAACTGTCCGATGGAATACACCCTCAGACGGAAAGTGCCGAGGAGAGTGGGAGAGGTGGTCACGGGGCGTAGCGACGACAGACTCAGTTGTTGTGCCACGTTGTATCAGACCTCATGGGAAGACGGCAACGCACTCGGAGCTACGTATGTTTTCTGATGCCTCTGTGACGAGCTATATAGCTTTCGACTATCTCCTGGACTTCTTAGAGGATAGCACCATCTTTTGCTGTTTCGGGATGAGGAAATCCCTGGGCTGTGCCTCTAACGTCCCTGCCTATCCCAGGGTTGTGAAGTACAGCAGCGATATTGGCCGCCAAACTTATGGGGTTTGTCATGAATGAACCAAAGCTTACCTTGGACAACACCATACTCTGGACGGACTCCGTCGACGTGTTAGAGTACTTGAGAAACACATCTTGTAGATTTACCAGATTTGTAGCAGCCGCGTTCAACTAATTCACGACTTCACCCGGGACTGTCAGCGACGACGTGTCCCTTCCGAGTTAAACCAGTCAGACGTAGCTTCGCTAGGAACTTCCGATAATTGTCCCCTGGAAATACACATGTGGCTGAGCGGTTTGACTTTTTGCGGGTGCTTGAGAATTCATGGTCATCCGGCAAGCTGTCCAAACAGCTTCAAGCTTAGGAGCCGGAATTAAGGAAGGCATTTGCGGTAGCCAGCATTGGCACGCAATGGTACGTGAAGCTCACTTCACGTTATTCACACTGGTACGTCTTACCCCGTGCAAAATCATGGCCGATACCTTTCAAGAATTATCTCTTCTATCTAAAGGCTGATTCTTGCGTAAGTTCGAACTGGGTCTGGCGTGTGAATTCATCGTTCGACTGGAGCAGCAGAGCGCCTTTAGTGAGAACTGTACAGAACACTCCAAATGCCGATATGGTACGCTGTCCCGACCTATGCCCATTGACAGAAATGATGTTCTGTGTCTCGGTGGAAGGGACTCAATCAGAGTTTATCTTGCTATTCGAACGATGATACCGCCGCCCTGTGGTGCTGTTACAGATATAATTATCGGACACTATCATGAGACCGAAGGTCACTTGGGACCTGGTCACGATCTATCATCCATCCGGAGGAGGTTTTGGACTGTCAAGGGCATGGCTAGTGTGTGCCGCGTGCTGCTAAAGTGTATGGAGTGCAAAATGTTGTCAGCAAAGCCATGTCCACAAGTTGTGGCCCCGCTTTCTGTTGATCACACAACAGCCAGTGACGCCCCGGTTATGGCTTATGGCGTGGGTTAACTCGGACCCTTGAAGGTTCGGACTGGGAGGAGAATTTGTAAAAGATATGGCTGTCTCTTCACTCGTTCAGGGACAGGAGCTCTACATTTGGAAGGAGCACGGTCACTGTCAACGGACTCATTTTTAATGACCCTAATGAGGTTCACTGGCCATCGGGGCGTACCGGAAGTTAGGTACAACGATAATGGGTCCAACATCAAAAGCGCTGAATCACAGCTAGGGGGAAAGTTACCTGCCCTCGATCAAGATAAAATCCATCAGACTCCGGTGATCCGTGCTATTGGTTGGCACTTCAATCCTCACGAAGCTAGTCATTGGAGTGGGACATGGGAATGGATGATTTCTACAGTTCGAAACATCATGCAGGCTGTCGTAGGGCGACAGGCGATGTCGGACGAGGCTCTCTACACTCACCTAGATAAGATCGAGAGAATTCCTAGTGGCAGACTTTTCGGTCTAGTCTACGATGATCCGGACGGTTCCCCGGGATTTCAGGCCAATCGATCTGTTGCTCTTAAAATCAAATCCGGTCCTGCCGTGTGCCCAGATTACACTGCTAGAAAGGTACATGAAAGGGTGGAAGCAGGCTCAACATCTGACTAATGTGTATTGAAAACGTTCAACAACAGAGTACCTACCTTTTTTCAGGCGTACCGTAAGTGGACGAATAATGAACGCAACGTGAAGGCTTGAGGTCTTGTTCTACTGATCGGAGGCCCTCGAACGGTAGGCCCATGGCCGAAGGCCGTGGTAAGTAAGATAGTGAAAGATGCAGACAATCACATCCGCTAAGCGTGTCTGAGAACAAACAGTGACATTATTATGTGAGATATAAGGTCTATATATCCCCTCAAATGGGCGGAATATGGTGACGTCAATAGCGAGTAAAGCTCAGGTACACGGTTTTCAGTTCACAATAAACTATCATCCTGCAACTACATGAGTGCTGGGAAACCGCGCTGGTTTCGGGAGACAGTGTTAAAGTAGCCGCTTGCGTTGAGTGTTTTGATGATTTTTGTGTTTTATAGAAAGTCGTTGACCACGTTCCCTCCCGTTGACTCTCCTTTTTCTTATATTGGAAATCCTTCTGGTAGTGGTTGTTAGTCTTTGTTGCGAGTTAGGCGCGCGACAAACTGTTTTTCCTAAAAGCATCAATCTTGATGAATTACTAAGTTTTAATATCGTTTAATTGTAAAACATGTTTTCGCGTAGTTTTTCTTCTCCATTTCCCATTGCTGGACCTTTGTTTATGTATACCTTATTTTCATTTACGTTTGATCGCTCCGCCATCACTTGACTGTTGCATTTAATAATATTCACGCGAACCATCAGCTTTTGGTCTGTTCAGTTTATATCAACTTCATTGTGCCTCAGCAACTTGTTAGTAAGAAACTCGCCAATACCACCATCTTCCCTCCTGAATCAGGACCGGGTGCTCAGCAAGCTCAGAATTTACAGAGGTTTGTTGATTACAGACGCGACTTTTCTAGGTCCAGCCTATCGATAGACGTTGGTCATACAACACTTAGACGTCCGGGATTAGGACTTACAGTTTGTGGTTCGTGTACAATAACGTATTGTCCCTGAGAACTCGCTGAATCAAGGAACACCCAAGATCGTCTGCATTAACAAAATATGGTTGACCCTCAGATATTCATCAGGAAGTTGAAACCCCAAGTATCACGCAGTAACCACCAACAGAGTTAGCGGAAGAAAAGCAGTGGCATTCCGCCTTTTAGACGATGACAGGGCTTCAGGGGTACAAGACCCTTGTATGTTTGCATTGACTGAATCTCTTTGGTGAACATCGTTTTCCCTTACTCAGTTGTCTTAACTATCGGCATAGCATCTGAATCACCTTCGGTGTGAACAGAATGTTTCCGGAAGCGGTACAAGAAAGTCAAGTAGTCAAATCGGTTGTTTCAATCCACCATACGCCAACTTCTCCAATGGGTTGAGTTCTGGAGGAGGGAAAATGAAGTTCTGTAATCTCACGATGAAAGTCAGCATGACGGGACATTTGCGGCGAATTATTCGTCAAAGAGGGAAGCAGGGTTCATCTCGTAAATGCTTAGTCGTCACCGCCCAATCATACTTGGTGTAGGCTGCTGAAGTCTAGGCTCCCATGAGTGCCAGCGACCTTGCGGTAGGCTGTTCAAGGCTGGCCTGCGACCTCGTGATTAACGGGCTTCCTACGCCGACCAGTAGAAACTTCCACTGAGCCGATTGCCAAGTAATCTCGGATCAATTACCCGAAACGTTGTGGCTTATGACTGGAAAATCCGCTGCCCATGATTAACAGTGTGGCTATGTCACCAACGATTAAACGGAGTGACTGCAGAAAACTTACCATCCTTCGCTTCTAGAAGCATCGAAAGTGAGTCCCAAGTAAAACCTTACAGAAAACCGCCCTGTAAGAGCCAAAGGCCGTGCAGAAGTGTCTTTGTTATTTGATGCCGAGGAGACAGATGGAGCCTTCATAAGCGCCGAGATCGACGTACAGCATCGGTATGAGTAGATTCTATGTACAATCAGCTCAGCCCAGCAAAGGCCATGGGCCACTGCCCCAAGTAGTTCTGCGTACACCTTGTATCTGCTACGAAATGGGTACCAGCTTATTAGTACAATTAGGCCTGCCTGGTCTGTCATCTAATAATCAGCATAATGCTAAGATACTCAGTTCGCGATGCGTAAGCGCCTTCGTTGACATGGCAGCGTAAGGGAAACAGCTAGCTTGAGTCGTACCGTGGCAGCCGAAATTCTTCGGATCTCTCTATTGGATCGTCACCTTAGTTACGCGTTCAGTCGCTTGGCCCAAACCGCGAAATCAGAAGAGATTCGGCCACACTGTTTATTGGACGAACGAGGTAAGACAGAGACGAGACGAGACGAGACGAGACTAACTAAGGCCACAGAAGCCCTAGATTTATAGGACAAAACGACTACCATAGATGGGCGACAGATACAAAGCGAATCAAATAAGACAGTCATAAATGGCAGTCAGGGAGTCAGAACAAATCACGTTAGAGGGGGCGTCAGAAAGCGACGGCGAGAAAAACACTGCTCAGCTAGCGCGCAGGCGTTCGACCGCACACCTGCGATCTGATTGGCTGAATGGGACCATACCACCATCTAAGACCATACCGTCCGAGCTGGGCCGATCGAACGATGTGGCGTGACACGTCCTGGCTGTCTCGTTAGTAGATGCACCTCCTAACACTCTCAGAGCCTAATTTCAGAGCAGAAACCTGAGATGTCACCAGACCTCGATAGCCAACTGCTCATCCCACTTGAGGAAAGTGTTGCAACACTAGCCGTTTCGTTTCCTGCCATGCTTCGGCACCCGTACATTTCAGGTCTCTTCCCCCACTTATTTGGAACACAGTTTCACTCCGCATATGTGCCGAAGTGGTGGCAGAACTGATGCGAACAAATACCACCCAATAGCGCTGCATCTATGAGCCTTCGAAGGAATGTATTGTATAGTGGATGATGGCTCGACAGCATGCTTGTCATTCAGCTATCTATTAACAGTTCATCAGTGTGGATTTGAGCAAGGTTGTTTGTCTACCACTAACTTACTGGTGGCAGTCACATTCTGGAGAGCGGCTGCGGAAGGAAACCACTTAGTAGGCGTAGCTTTCCAAGACTTTACCAGCTTTATTGGTAGCGTAAGTCGCCATGCTCCACCCAGCGAGTCACCAGTTATAAGGTTGTGCAGCCGGCTGCGGGAAAAGTCCCAGTAATACCCGGCAGGAAGAATGCATTGTGTGAGCGTCATTAGCGAGCTCTTTGCCACTTTCAGGTTCCCAGCGAGTGTTCCACAAGGCCCCATACTAGGCTTTCTTGGTTTTTCTGTTTGTAAACGATTTGCCAGCTGTTAACCAGTCACCCCTGTTCATGTGAGCAGACGATAATGAAGTGTGCCTTAAACTAGGCCCTCGAGAAGACTGCTATTCAACAACGGGATCACGACACAGTGCAATGACGGTGGGTAAGAGTCTAACTTTTAATTCCAGCAAGTAGGAAATCATGCATATACCGCAAAATTTGAAGAAAGCTACAGAGTTGGCGAGAAACTACCTACTGTCGCTGCCCGATAAAGTATTGTCTTAGCACAAATACAACGGCATTGAGAAAGTTAGTTAACAACAGGCTGGCACAACCCAGTAGAATAATAGGGAAATTTCCAATGGATACGTGTATGCCTACCTCTTCTTCCTTACTAAGCTCTTTGGTGGAAGCAAATTTGCAGGCTTACGCCCCATACATCAAAACGGGTGCAGCTGCGCTGAATCTGCGCAAAGACGTACAACAAAATGGATTGTATTTTTCTCTCTTACGCTTATGCATACGGCTGGAACTCCTAACTATGTACTCAGTGGCTTGCAGAAGGCTGAGAGGGGACGAGGCACACACTTCTCAAATTTTGATCTTTCCATGCTGAGGAGATTTTCTCAGCTGAGAACACGCCACAAATCTGACAGGACATGGGTTCAACTTAGACATACCGTTTAGTCATCTACCTCGTAAGGCAACCTACTTTTGCCCTCGGAGTTTTTCACACCCGAAATGCCCTCCTCGGGGACGCCGTGGGGGACAGTACTACCGAAAAGTCTAAGAGGCGCCTTGACGACTGACTTCCAGCAAGATGCCAAACACAGACGGTGCGATACTTTTGGAAGCCGAGTTATCATGTGTTCCGGAAAGCAGTTCAAGATGACAGCGATTCGTTCGCGCCGCTCAAACTGTGCAGTCTTTTCTGGTCAACGTTTTCTGCGTATAATACGTCGTCTTCTTTGACGGTGGTTCTCAACGTAAGCTTACAGACAATCCAGGGGGCCTGAATGCACTTTTCACTGTTCGGAATAGGCCCAAACGAGAAATCCGCGAACGCACTAGGCTCGTACAAGAAAAGGTCTCACAGAATGCTCGTGCGAACAGGAATTAATTATTCAAATATATGCATCGATTGAGAAGTAATACGCCTCCAGCTGTTTTTCTGTGACTAACGGATAGTGGGATATCGTCCTACCAGCAAGTGGTTGCATAGGTATTTAAGTAGCACTATTCAGTGGTGTACGTTGTTGCATCACTGGGCTGGCGCCCTACTCTACCTCTGCAAAGCCTTCACCAGTCGCTCATTACTGTTGACGTTCCTACCGGATGTTAACTCATAAAGTTGGACGGTTCTATGTAAGATCCATCTTTGACTCCTTAAAGGGGTGGTAGTTGGTTTGGGAGAACCCCAAACACATCCTGTTTAAACGGACACTTCAAACAGACGTTCACCATTTTGTGTGGAAGGAGCCACAGTCACGCCAAATCTCCAGACGGGGGACCAGCATTCCCTCGTTTGCTACAAGTCTTGGTGCCTGCATAAACGCAATACCCTTAAGCACTTCGCACGAAATGGCCTTTTCTCTTTTACGCAGCATGGCATCCTTCCTAATCGGCTGCGCGCGACGAATATGCTGGTCATTATAGATAGCCTAATGGGGGCTTGAGACAGTGACCTCATCTCCGACTCTTTTCCTAAGCGTCTCTATGGTTTCTGACCGTGTTCAGCCTACTCCACTCAAATATAAGTTGGAAGCAAATGGTATCCAAAGCAAGTTTCTTTTTGGATTTCCTATTCTTGATAATAGAACGTTTAGATTTGGAGCCCGATCAGACCTTCCATCGTCCTTCCAATTTCCGTAGGATTTTCTCTAGGGTCGGTGCTCGGTCGACTTTCGTTTGTCAGACAGTATATTCAACAACGACCTCTTATATGCCAAACACCTAAAACTCTGGAATGCTAGTGACCCCAGTTAATTGCAGGTTGATGTTCACACGGATGAGCGCTGGTCGGACGATTGCAGCTTCCGATTAAATGATAGTAAGTGTGTGCACAGGTCGTTCGGTGGAAAAGCTGGTAATATATCCGTGATTCATTGTGCCTGGCACAACGGACGTCTCGAAAATCTACCTGAATAAAGACCTAGGAATCTGGGTGTCGTCTTACTCATCATCCACCTATCACCACCAGATGGAGGTAAAAACGATGTATAATTCTCGGGTGATGAAATTCACTTTCCCCTGCATACATAGGATAACATGTCAGGAGCCTTACGGGGTTAATTTTAGACCACTCCTCGAACATGTTAATCGTATTAAGTATACCGGCCTGTTAATCATGCCCGGTGCGTGGCTACGGAACTTGTCACTGGTTTAATAAAGGTTGCGTACGAGTTGTGACTTAAGTCTTCGTATGTATACACTTGAATTCTGAAGACTCCGTGGTGATCTAATTCTCACACACTTCTTTTTCTAGGGAAGGCCTAGTGAAACAGTTTTTGTCGTAACGAATGCTGATGGCCGTCGAGGACACTCCAAGGGGCTTTAAAAGCTCCGCCACAAGACCTTCCTTAGACAACAGTTCCTTTCTTACAAAGTAAACCATTGGGATATCTTTCCTTCTGAAATGAACAACTGTAGGTCGCTTTGAAGCAGCGTTAGACTCTCGCTCACTTGAAGCAGACTAGTATTTTTACTCTGTTCCTGGTATCTACTGAAATTACCGACACCGGTGCCACGCCTCGTTTTTACCTATTGTTTCTCAGGTAAACGGACGCCCGCTTGACACCGAACAGGCTATTTTGGATATGGGTAGTTTGGGCCCCTTGTTTTAGGTCCGTACACTAGTCGCTTATTCGACAAAAACTTCACCGTCCTTGTGAACTTTCAAGCGCGTGATCTGAACTTTTTCTACTTGATGTGGATTTCCCCCCAGTTTTGGAAGTAAAACGGGTTTGGGGAGCTAAAGCCCCATTTACCACCCCAACGAATTCAGGAATTTCCGTGTTCGCTTAACTGGTGACACATTTTCCCCTGGGTCATCAGATGGCGCACAGTCATGTAGAAGGCTACTTGCCATGTCTGAAATGTGAAAGGACCATGGGAAAACAAGCTCAGGCTTTACAGTGCGGCATCTATGACGGATGGCTCCGCTGTGCCTTTGTTTCATTCATCGCTGAACTGGACAGCCACCTTGAGAGGAGCCGTTAGGACCTGGTGAAATTTTGTTGTCTACAGTGTTACTCGGCAGGTGTCAGATTGACTTCTGTTCAGGAGACGCCGTCTAAAATTGCGGCAAATTTTACATGTGATTCGTCGCATCCAAAGCTATGTAGCACAGAAGCAGAGGTGACCGCGAAACTGCTACCGTTCTTGGGTGCTTCAGTTTTCCCCGGGCCGACGTTTGTTGGTGCGATCACGAGAAGTCCGGAGCATATGGCTGTGAGAGTCTTGGGGGACCCAGCTGCAAAGGATGAGAAGAACAACGGAGACAGTCTCCAGCCAAAGATAAAATCAAAGGTGACCGCATCCTTCATCACACCCGAAGTCGCGGGGGCCAGGTATGTCTCAGGTGGTTATGTAGACCCCCGTGGACACTTGGGGGAGAAGGCTTGGCCAAGATCCAAGGGGTGCACCTACCGTGCGATCAATGCATGATAATATTCAGTCTTCCCGAGGCTGCCACCCAAATGTTTCGGCAACGGCAGAATCACGATATTGCTGCTTTTCGTGATTTACTAATTACCATGCTGACAGGTGAAGAAGATTTAGCTGACACTTATTGCACACGCGGCTTTTCGCCTTGGTCGGAAGGCGGATGATACTAAAGCGTCACGGAGGTCACTCAAAGTTGTTGCGAGAACTGCAGCAGAAACTCGCCTGCTCATGCAGATGACGTGCGCATAGCAAAAGACTCAGCCCCGAAAGTTTGTAAACACTCGGAAGCAGTCCTAAAAGAATTGCATGGTGGAGACAGTAAAGGGGAGTCCAACCTTCACTTCTAGGACTTTTACATCAGACCAAATAGCCTTCAGGGCTGATGGGAACCTCCTGTGTTCTCCTTGTTCCCTTTGAACAAGGATGAGCAGTAGGGTTTCTAGTAATACCTTCCTCCTCTCTCCCTTCTAAAGACAGTGAAGCAAACTTTGATCGGACAAGAGTGGTATAGTCCTAAACAAGATGGATGAGGCAGATCAGTAGGTTAGAAGTAGTGACCTTGCAGTCCAACCTTTGCTGAGACGTTATTGTCAGGGAAAGTGTTGGACACTAAGGTTCCCCTCTTAGGATGCACTCTGTTTCGCTGGGACCGCTTTAGTGTTGATGGTTGGCAAGCAGAGGTGGTAATGCTTCTTATCCGCGATAACACTCCCGCTACCCTGGTGCTGGCTAGAGCCGACACTGACTGTACTTATGAGGTGCAACGTAAGTTTGTTACTTAACAATTCCACCATGCCCGGTGTTATAATTCGCCAACCTGGATCGCTTCCAACTCAACTGTTAGATGATCCAAGGATTTCAGAAGAAATTGACTGCCGCTTGCTATTAGAAGACCTCAATACACCTAACATCAGTTGAAGAACACAACCATGCACCAGTAATTCGGACCGTCTTTGAGTCAGTTTTCTGGCAGATCGTTGATGATCTGCGCTTGTACCAGCGCGTGGAGGCTCCCACGCGGTTACAGGCAGGATGCTGCTGCAAGTTGAATTTAGTGTTCTTCACAGTGGAGTCTGAGGTCAACTGCGTAGATATTTTGCTTCCAGTAGGCGGGAGTGACGATGCGCTGTTGAACGAGTTGCAGGCAACAGCCACACAGGCTCGAGGGGATATCTGGAGAAATCCATTCAAAGAATGCGAGGAGGCCGCCATCACCATTGATAGAGGCGGCATCGTGATTATGGTTAATGCACATTGGTGCAAAATCAGATTCAACCTGCTGGCTGTCGTCCAACGGTTATCACCGATGTCTCGTAGTAGCCCCCAGTCCAAAGGGCAAGCGTGGTTCGATGATTAATTGCGTGTCACCCTTGGGCACAGATATCGGCAGTGGATGAGCTACTGGGCTGAGCATGGATCCTACGTTGCACACATGAGAACCTGGAATGAATTTACTACCACGAAGCTGAGAAAGCTTCAGTAGTACGAGAAAAGGCTGGCTGCGGAATCGGCCGCGATGCCTTAGAGGCCGTGAGACTACATCTGACGGTACACCTAAACTAGTACGCAAGTCCTGGCGCTGATGAGCCAGCACAAAAACGAAGATTTTGTGGACATGGCTAAGGCGCTGACCTCCGGTCTACTACCAAGCTAACGCGAAGTCTGCCTCGCTTAACGAGGCTGGACCATGCCTTATCCAAATACAATTTAACGTTGATAAAATGGAGCGCCAGTTGGGATCGATTGATGTCAATAAACCTCCCGGCCCAGACGACATCCAACTTTAGTTGCTACGTGAACAGGCGGTGGAATGATCCGAGTCCTCGACGGACTTGTGCCAACGGTCTCGGAACGAAGGCGAACTGCCAGAGCAGAGGAAGCAATCGGTGATTTCGGTTGCGTACATAGGAGAAGGTCAAAAGTAATCTGCCGAACAACCACCAGCTTGCTTAACTTCTGCGCACGATAATGTGACGCAGCGGCTGACAGATAGCAAGATTTCTATCACCTCTCGTTCCTTAGTGAGAGGCAGCATAAATAACGGAAACGGCGACCCTGATTGACAAATCTGTTGACTACCAGGGAGCGATGAGCGGAAGCAAGAGCTAGCGAGAAGTCACTGGACGTGGTATCTCTCCGTTGCAACCAAGATTTCCACAGAGTGCCGCATAACTAATTGCTCACAAGCTGATAGCCTGAGGTATAGGCTCGCCTATAATAAGTTGGATGACGGACTCCTTCCGTGGTAGGTCAATCAATGCCACAATCAACAACCGCCTATCTGAATGGCTGCTCGCTACAAGCGGTATACCACATAAGTCAACGCTTGGACCCTTGTTGCCTTTGGTTTTCCTCAATGATGTGTTGTACCAGTTGCAGTCGCCTGCCATCGTCTTCGCTGATGACATGAGAGTATGGTAAACTGTGTCTTCAGAGGGGGGTAGTGAAATGTTGCAACTGGACTCGGATACAATTTCAATATGGACATTTCAATGGAGCCTGTCTCCGAACCCTCAGAAATGCTTCTTTATGTGCACGAGAGGTCAGAGGTATCAAAGCATATCATATTGAAGGTCACTTGTTAACGCAGTAGAATATCGAACGCGACTTCGGGGTGCTGGTATGTTGGGAAAAGGCACTTCTCCCAAAAATTAGCCCCATGTGCAAGGAAAATGGATTGCTTCATTTTCTGGGAATTTAAAAGCCCGTCAGAATTCTGGAACGCCCGAGAAGTTGCGCTCACTTCTGATTCGTCCATTCAGCGACCTAAGCCCAAGGCCACCCCAAACCTATAAATACAGTTGTTGTGAGCCGTTATTTTACATTTGGGCTGAGCAGGAAATAAAGCTTGTTTGAAGGCCGTCTTTCTCCTTATTTGCTAGAGAGGTCTAAGCCACGAGAGTTGCATTCCGATATTTGAGCTCTGATTTTCCTATCGTTTTGCAATATCGTTACGTTCGTTCGTGGTAGAGATTGTGTTTGCGGTCTTGCGTTTGTCCTTGTCTTTTCTTTATCAGGTGGAGTCGTAACACCCCCCAAACACTGGCTCAACAAACGCAGGTTTGTGTTAAAGCTATGATAGCGCTTGGGACTATCCTCCTCACCCCAACATGGCTCCCCTCCTAATTGGTCATGCATAACTAATATGCTCGTTTTCATGGACAGTCCGACGGAGGCCGGAGACAATGGCCTCAACTCAGATGCCATCTTCTTCGACTCTGTCAAGGCTTTTGACCGTGTCCCTTACGGCCCCTGAAACCCAAACTGGAGGACTATGGTATTCAAGGAGAGGTTCTTCGCTGGGTTGTCTCTTTCCCCGATAATAGGGCGTTTAGAGTTAAAACCGGATCAGACCTTTCATCTCCTTCTCACGTTTCTACGAGAGTTCCTCAAGGGTCAGTGCTAGGTCCTCTGTTATTTTTGATCCACATCACTGGCCTTCCAGATATTATTTCTAGCAACGCCCTACTGTACGCCGATGACCTAAAAATCTGGAATGCCACTGATCCCAGTGCAATACAGATTAATCCTGATGCGATTAAGCGTTGGTCGAACGATTGCAGTCTCTCACTTAATGATAAGAAGTGCATACATATGTCATCCGGTACAGATTCCAGCAGTGCCCTCGTGATTCACGGTGAATTTAGCACGGTGGATATCATGAAAATCGATTTAAAGAAAGATCTAGCTGTCTGGTTGTCGCCTAACGTATCCTTCGAGTACCATCGTGAGATGAAGACAAAAAGGAATTTGCCGCCATCAGGATGTTTAAGTGCACAGACACGGAGTTTCAAACGCTTAACGAGGTTTGTGTGAGACCGCTGTCCGAGTGTGCTAATCAGGTCGTGTATACCGGCCTGAAAAAAGACACATTAACTGTTGAGCGTGCCCAAAGCGCAACTACCAAACTAGTCACGGGCGTACGAGTCGCGACTTGAAATTCTTGATATTTATCCAGTTGAGTTTTGACAACCCCACCGTCATTCAATTATCACACACATCTTTTTCTGGGTAGACCTCGTTGAACAATTCCTTATCCTAGCGAATGGTGGCGGCCGTCAAGGAGATAACAGGAAGTTTTTCAAGAGTCGACCTCAGACCTTTCTTAGGCGAAGTTTCTTTCCTTACAGGTGTAGAGATTTCATTGTTTTCACTTCCTTTTGTTAACATTGCGTGACTGCTGTATCAGGCCACATCGTACATCCTTGTTTGGCTTGAGTTAAAAAAACACAACAAACCCGAATAAACTCCACTACACCTGCTTGTTCGTTCTTCCTACGATGCCAGTGGTCGCCATCCAGTTTAAAACATCCTGTTTGTTGGATCAGCCTTCAACTCTGTCACTTCGCATCGTCAGCTACGCTTGAATCAATCCGAATACTTTCCAGCCTCATTGAATACCTCACAAACATTGTCAGTCGTTGGTGAATCCAGTCCTCGGTTTTGCTCGTTTTTTGTGCCGAGAATTGTTGTAGTTCACATGTCCGTTCCACTACAAATCGGTGAGTCCGGCGTGACAGTTTCCTTTACCAACCTTAATTTTAATAACTTATTATTCTGACATGTCCCAGTTCCGCGTTAAAGTTGATAATGATTTCATAGAGGCATCCACTACTATTCGACTTCTCAGTTTTAATATATTTAATCCTCGATTGCGGTTTGGTCAGGTCGAAGCTATATTCAGGACTCGCTGAGTTAAATCACAACCTATGATGTATTCATAACTAGTTCAGTCTATCCCAACTGAGATTGCTGAGGAAGTGTGTGATCTTATTAATGAAATACCTTCTGAATGCACACACGACACCTTGAAAGAAGCCTTGATAAATAGAATTGGACCGTCGGAGCAGAGGAAGTTAGACTAGCTATCTTCCACTACTGAACTGGGTGATCTTAAAACGTCGGAACTACTCCGACACATATAACAGCTGCTTGGACCTAGAAAAATGGACGATTTTATTTTTCGACAACTCTGGATGAAACATCTGCCTCTGTCTACTCGCGAAATTTGAGCCTTGTTTGATTCCACCTTCTCGATTGCGGAATCAGCTGGCTCTGCGGATAAGATGCTGGAGGCTAACCCATCTTCCCAACTGACTCCTGTCACCTTCCCCACCCCTTCCTCAGCAACCAAATAACGCCCTCGCCGCACAAATAGTTCCACTCACAATGCAGATGCAGCAGATGATGAACCATACTTCTCGTCGGAGTCGGTCATCATCTAGTGTGCGTCCATTCAACCACCCGCGTTCACATACACCGAACAGGGATACATCATTTTGTTGGCACCACCAGAACTTTGGTCACCATGAAAGGAAGTGTAACCAGCCATGTTCTTTCAAATCTACCCCTTCGGGAAACGCACTGGCCAGTCAGTGAAGGCGACAACTGTCACTGACTTAATTCCAACATGTTTATTTTTCATATGAAGTAAGTCTACTGGCATCAGATTTCTCATCGATACCGCAGCCGAAGTGAATGTAATTCCACGGCGAGCGGAAAAACTTTCCTCACTCAATTAGCCCGGCCTGCAAGCCGCTAATGAAAGCCAAATAGCAACATGCGGCACGCGTTAACTTAGGCTGGATCTAAGATTGCGACGCCGATTTCGTTGGATTTTCGTCATTGCAGAAGTTCAGAATGCAATTATCGGTGCCGATTTCCTGTCAGTTTTTGGACTTAGCGTCGATATGTAACAAAAGAATCGTCTGGATCGCACGACGTTGCTAACGGTGCACGACACACAGGCCGTCAACCAGCAGCTGATCAGCCCCATTGTACATGGTTCCTGAAACGTCATGCGAATGGCGTCCGTGTGGCGACTTCCGTGTACTCAACAGTGCCACAACCTTCGATCGTTACCCAACTCTCCATATTCATGACTTCTCTTACTCTCGATACCAGAACCGTCTTTTCCAAAATCGACTTATTGCGCACTTATCATCATATTCCCGTGGTCGCTGAGGGCATTCCAAAAACGGCACTCAAACTCGTTTAGTCTTTTTGAGTTTCTCAGAATGCCACTTGGTCTACATAACGCTGCCCAAACTTTTCAACGTTTGGTGGACCAACTTACCCGAGGTTTTGATTTCGTTTATGTTTATCTTGATGATGTGTTGATTGCTAGTCGAGATAATCGTGAACGAGAACAACACCTCTGCTAATTATCCCAACGTTTCGTTCAATTTGGAATCACTATTAATCCCTCGAAGTACGTCCTCGGTGTTGATTCACTGGAATTTTCAAGACATATAATCGATTCCGAGGGCATCCGACCACTGGACACGAAAGCCAAAGCGTTACAAGATTCCCCCCTTCCCCATTCAAGTAAAAAACTTCAACGTTTCATTGGTATGATCAACTACTATCGTCGCTGCTCACATATTCTACAACCGTTGACTAACCTCGTACGTGGATTAAAGAAAAGCGTTGTTTCCAATGCCCAAGCACTACATGCGTTTAACACGGACAAAAAATCATCCAGCGAAACCATTGCTTTGTCTCATTTCAATACCGACCCTAACATTAGATTACTTCTCTCGACCGATGCTTCAGCAAACGCAGTAGGAGGAGTTCTCCAACAGCTTGTCAACGATGAATTACAACTCCTCTCGTCTTCCCTTCGAAAGCTGTCCCCTGTACAAGCCAATTATAGTACGTCCGGCAGAGGACTATTTGCGATATACCTGTCGATTCGGCATTTCTGGCACTTGGTGGAAGGTCGAATTTTTACTGTTCTGATCCACCACAAACCACTTGTTTACGCGCTCAACTCCTTGCCGGACAAACACTCACCCTGGTGAAATCCATCATCTTAATTTCATCGCACAATTCACAGCGGATATGCGTCACATCCAGGGACCCGTTAACATCACCGCCGACGCCCATTCCAGACAACAAATTGATACGGTTCCAGCTCCTTCAGAAATGGGCTTGGAGAAACTGACAGAAGCACAGCTGAACGACGAGGAGCTATCTCATCCAGAGACATTCTCATCTCTCCGGCTGTCCAAAGTTTTCCTTCCTCACGCTCATTCCGCTATCCTGTGCGACATATCTACTCCCAATCAGCGACCGTTTGTTCCAATAAATTGTTGCAGACCCCTGTTCAACTTCCTACAATCGCTCTCACACCCCGGAGTACGCGCCACTCTAAGACTCATTTCTCAACGTTACGTGTGGTCTAGTATGAACTAAGATGTACGCAGTTTGGGAAAAGTCCTATTTGCACTGGGAAGGTAGCAAGATCTCTCACCATGTTGCCTCCGCACCTCGCCATTTCCCCACAAGGAATTCTCGTTTCCCTCATATCCATTTAGATATTGTTGGTCCTCCACCTCCTTTCGATGGTAAGACTTCTGTCCGTTTGTGTTGATCGTTTCACTCTTTGGCCGTTGGCTATTCCCATATGGTGTTACAGTTGTCCGCACGTTACTGCTCCACTGGATTGCTAACTTTGGTGTACCACCAGTAGTTACTACCGATAGGGGCGAGCAGTTCCACTACAAGCCTTTCCGTGACAGGAGGTGTAGGCTTGGTTGCGAACACATCAAAACGACCGCATATCACCCCTCTTTGAACGGTCTAATGGAACGTTTCCACCGACAACTGACGGCATGATTAATCGCCCAATCGTCAAAGCGCAAGTGGACGGAGTGCCTTCCAGTTCTCTGTTAAGTATCAGACCACATATTGAAGAAGATCTTGGACACAATCCGGCAGAACTAGTCTATGGATCAAGTCTGCGACTGCCCGGTGAATTGTTCCAAGATTCACCTCACATAACTAGTCCAATGAACTGCGTGCAAGACCTTTGTAGACATGGGGAACATTCGCTCAATCCTTACAGGGGAGAATACATGGCGCAGTCGTATTCCCCATGGTTTACATACATGCACACATGTGCTTGTCCGCTGTGATTTAGCAAAGTGTTCACCGCGACCTCTATACTCTGGACCACTTAGAGTAATATCACGCGATGACAAGTTCTTCGCCACCGATCGAGCCGGGAAAGGTGATATAGTCAGCATTGACCGTCTAAAAGGAGCGTGTGTGGACAGTGACTTCCTACAATCACCAAACAACACAACACGTCACTTCAAAACGAATCCTTCCCACCGTGCTACTCAGGCAATTCCCACAATCTCAGCGAGCACATCTTCTAACCTCCGGTTACCGTTAACAGACACCAACACATCTCCGCCACATTTGACCACTCACACAGGTGGACATATTAATTTGCCTACTCGTTTCCGTTGAATCGCTTGCCTTAGACGCTCTGGGAGGGGAATATTCATGAGTCTTCATTACTTTATACTTCATTTTGCTAACAGTGCGTAACTGCTGCATCAGACCACCCAGAAAATACATGACCGACTCCGAAGTGTTGGCCAACATCTGGTCAACGGATGGCCACACAATGGGCGAATCAGATGAGAATAATAACTGGTAATAACCACGCCATTTGTGGTATCCAAACGAGTTGTTAAAAATTCTAAAACATAATATCATATTCATGACTTTTAATCCCAATGCATTCACGACTACCACCATTTTGTGCACGATTGTTTTAATCTTCGCCTCCATTAAACGAGCATTAACAGTTATACTCGTTTCGTTCGTAGTGAGTGCGGCTGTGTTGCCTCGCTCGCAGTTTGTGATCACTCACAGCTTCGATGAAAGCTTTGAAAATGCGTTAAATTAATTTAATTATATCAGTTTCCGTTTTCCGAACTTATTAACGATGGTTTAATTATGCAAATTATACGTAATTCGCTGGAAACTTGTATTTTACGGAAGTGGATGTTGCACAAGCTCAGTGGAATTTCCTACATCATTCCGGTTGCATCCATGAATGAACCTCTCATTTTCTGAGACAACTTCAAGTTCTCTATCAGATTATCCGAATACGTTATTGTTGTATCTTGCTTATTAGCTGAGATATTCCACTTTTAATGCGTGCTAATAACCTGTTTCTTTTGCAGTTTTCAAAGTATGGAATGAATATTAAGCCCTTGTAGATATTGACGAAGGATGTTTCTTTCATACGTGGTACCTTCCGTTAACTGCCTGCGATGTTTCTTTTCCATAAAAAATTTTTGTTGGTTCCAACGGCTTTTTCAAAACTTCCAAGATTTACGACGGTAGCTCTCCTCGTATTTGTGTATATTGGGCGCTCAGGGAACACTAAGGGAACGGTCGTGCTAACTGGCATCATAAAATTCAGTCAACAGAGCGCCGGCGAATAGTTTCGCTGGCTGACTGCCTGTCTGGCCAAACCGGAGTCGGATCGACTCCGGTATTTTGTGCAGGCCGGATCTGGTCCGACTGGTGACCAGACACGGTCCGACCTCGGGCCAACTCCGTTTTGTTTGCTGGGCACACTCGTTCACTCGTTATTTTTGTATCGAGGATTGTTGTAGTTCACATACCTCTTCCACTACACAGGGTTGTCAGCTTTCGGCACAGTCTTCCATTTGAGTTAATTAGCAGCGCTTCTAGAGATCACGTTGAAGCATTACTTGATTCTCATTTACCAAAACATTCATTATGCAGATAACCTCAATCTGTTCTTCGTATTCACTGTAATCCCCAACAGTAACGCTACATACTGTTTTCAATGATTGTCCTTCTGATCAACAGCCTCACGCTTCAAACTAATCAAGAAAAACCGAGTGTTTCCGGAAACTATGGGCCTCTGTCTCGAATCCGTGTATCAATCCCTGATTCGCTATAGCGCCGGAGAAATCGATCGCTCAATCACTTGGAAGAACATTGTGCGAGTAACTCGAAATTTGGTCCAAATTTTATCGCTGTTATTGTCTACGCATTGTTTTGCTATACTTGTGCCCTGTGCACCAAAACTGTATTCGATTACTGTTATTCGTCAACGAATAACGAACCTAATCATTGCATATTGAAACTTTCGGGTTGCATTATGTCCGTTTCGGTATCCGTTTTATATTGTGCATCACTTGTTTCCGTTGACAATGACGCGAGTCAGAGGTAACAGTGCTGGCAGTCAACTGATTGAGGCAGCGAGCATTTGCGGCCGTTATGGAGACAAAATCTCCGTGCAAACGGTATGCAATGCCACCGGTGCCACAGATGGTATCACTTCAAACGTACCGGCTTCAACGAATACCAGTACAAACAACTTTCTTCTTCTGTTTTAGATTTTGTTTGCATGAGCTGCAGGTTCGACGAAAGTCAAGGCGCTGCTTTGCCGCCAAGTAGTAACGCACGCGTCAAGAAAAGTGTAGCGACGCAGAAAACCTGCGGCTGTAAATGCGGAGATGTTCTTTCTAGCATTATATGTCTCTGTTTCTTCTATTGGGGATAGGATGGAGGAACACCAACGGACTCTATCCGAAATGAAGCTGCAACTCCGATCCTTAAATGAATACACAGCGCTTACCCTCCCTGGTGTTGCAGTCACCAAGACGGCAGTTGCCCTATCAACTGCACATAGAGGGGGCAGCGACGAATATGAAAGAAAAAGCCCTCAAGAAGGAGAGTTGGTTTGTGGGGCCGCTTCCACACAACATTGCCACAACCCGAACTACCCAAGTCAGCCTAGCTTCTTCGATCTCCCCGGACGTTGCAAATCCCGTACTCGCGAGCAGGCTACGCGCCAAAGAAACCAAAACGTCACTCGGCCTTCTGGTAACCTCGCCAGCCATGCTGAGTCTCGAGATAGTGGCGGAAAAATCAGAAGCTTTGAAATCTACCAGAGTCAGGCTGAAAGGCGTTTCTTTCGACCGCTCTCGGCAAGAGAGGGCGAAACGGGAGCAGCAGACTAAAACCAAGTCACGAATCGTGGCGGACCGGAAACTACAGCTGGGAAACTAAGGTCATGGTTTCTGCTCCAGCGGCATCCACTCAAGACAGTATGTCAGTGGCGGAAGGCAAGAACGCTGTTTCCGTAATTGTCATTCTAACGGCCGACGCTCGAAGCACGGGCAAAGTTGCTCGAGGTACCGCGCAAATGCCGTTCTCCGAGTTACCTCCGCCAAAAGCCACTAAGAGGCCCAATAGAATATTCTTTCTTGCAAGATTTCGAAATGATAGGAGACTGTTAGGGGTGCCGCCTGTAAATCGAAAGGCATTTCATTGGCACACCCCACTAACCATTCCTGTCAGTAATTTCATAAAACCGTACACACCGTTTCTCTTGAAACTCTGCATCTGGCAGACGAATAAGTCAAATTTTCCGTGGGTGAGAACTCTCAAACACCCCCCGAAAAAGCGGAATTTAGCAGGTGTACACGGGCCGCAGGTTGCGACACTGGAAGTGCTGGTCAAGCTTCCTATAGTGACGTTGACGTACGCACAAGCAGTGACGTCACGCCCACGGCCTCAAAGGAGGGCCATCAGAACCACTCGGCAGTATACGCCGAGCCCAACACCACCACCCTCCTCAATCCTAGGTTTCCATTCTCAAGTTCTTCGCACTCACCTCTGTCTTTTCTCAAGAGGTCAAGTAGGGAAGTAGCTCTTAAGTGCATGTATACGAACTGTCTGTGTTTGTTTAATAAGTTGCAGGAAATCAGGCAGTTAACTCATGACGGACAACCTCACTTATTTGCTTTCACGGAGACTTGGCTTACAGGTGACATCAGTGACAGCGAACTGAGTGTCCCCGGGTATTCAGTTTACCGAGCTGACTCCGCTCGAGTGAGAATGGGGGGTTCCGCAATTTTCCTTCGGCATTGTCTCCCAACACCCACGGTTATCGGTGGATTTCATTCCTCTGATAAACGTGATGCTCTGTGGGTTCGACTGACTTTGCGTGGCCGAGACTCACTCCTAGTGGGGGTTATGTGTCGTTCTCCCTCATCTGATGTCTCCGATGACGACACTCTTCTTGTAAAC
>LUCH01002831.1:34172-78641 GCA_013368495.1 Paragonimus heterotremus | reverse complement strand
GAGGCAACCTATCGGGTTGCCATGGTCGTGATTACATAATAATTGGTGTTCTTGTAGGCGTGTCTAGTTCCATGTTTGTCTTCATTTGTTTGATGTATATAACTGGCATGTTTTACGTTTGCGACTGATGAGAGTAAATGAAATGTTAACATATCGCAACGTATGTCTTCTTTCTGTTCTGATGAAGTTCTATGTTGGCTGGAAATTCAGTGACTGGCTTCACTGGACTGAGTTGCTTCTGCAGTACGGCCTGGGAAACAGTTGGTTTTCCTCACTGAGTTGAACACATCAGTGAGAAGGTGAACATTTGCGTATGTAAGTATTTCGTATCATCTCTTCACTGTCAATCATTGATCAGGAGTATGTAAGAATGAAGGGGTGGTGGTGAAGACTCAAAAAACAGCAAACGGGATGGAGAACAGTATGTTAAACTATTAGGTTCGTGGTAATTTGAAGCTGATACAACTGACCGAAAACGGCTGATTGTAAACACTTTAGCGAAAAGCAGAAAGAGCGGGTTAACATGACGCACTATAATACTAAATGTTAGAAGAAGATTAATCCGACGATCAGTGGTTAATATATGTCTGGCGACTGACGAAACCAGAAGTGTGCTTGATCCCAAGATGGAGGAATCACACTGCACAGTCATATTCTGAACACATGTTAGCAATTGTTCCTTCATCCTACGGTTCAAATACATGTCAAGTCTGTTGAAGGAACTTTCACCGCAGTTACACACAACTTAAAAAATAGCGGGTGACATAGTGTCAACAGGTTGCCATGACTTGTTTGACTGTAACCGTAGTTTGAGGGTTTGGTCAATGCCAATACATTTGGTTGTACCATAAGTCTGGTTAATCAGAGAGAAGAGTTGTTATTTTCAAATGATAATTTGATGTAGATGTCTTCCATTTTACCCATGGTGATCTTGTACATTACCGTCTGTTGCTGGCTGTGTCTATCGATCAGTCACATTCGATATCCATTTCCGCGCAAAGTAATTGTGAGCAGTCGAAGTTCGTTGGTGAAACAGTTCAGCAAACAACTACATCTAGCGCATACAAGCAATATATTTTGTAAATAAATGTCTGGTTATTATTCATGGGTAAAAAGTGTGAAGTGGATGTACTGACCAGTCCACATTAGCTTTCATGCATATCTTCACTCCACGTAGGGGCTCATGCATGCCACCGCTTTCCTGTCAAACAAGTTGAACAGATATGTGATTGCCTCGTGTATGAAACCCCAATAGTTGCCATGTACAGCTGCAGATTATCATAATCTGAATCAATACTTCGTTTGAGTGTCTGTGTACCATAGTGTCTGGCAAAATTCATTCTGGCACATTTTTTATCATTAGTCGGATTTGTCGATTAACCGCGTCACACGGAAGTAATGCGACCTATGGATGTCTTCACTTCGCAAGCCAATCTACTGTTTTCCAACGTTTGTGGCTTTTGTCCCATCAATGCTTACCATCAGCTAAACATACATAATCGTCGATCCAGCTAGGCCTATCCGCACTTAGTTGTCGCATCATGCAGGTTAACTTGCACCAACTGATCTCATCCTAGAAATTTCGCATAAACTGCCAGATTTGGCTTAAATTTGGCTGTATTCGTCCAGAGAAACGATTTCTGGTTGATCTTTCCTCGGTACTAACCAACATGACACGTTCAAAACAATCGGACTAAGTGCGTGTAGCAGCACACCGTTGTGTGGTCAGGTTCTGGTCTGGACCGACTTAGTGTGGCATGTGACCAGAATGTTACGCCCATACATCCACGGCTGAGCAACCCTTACGCGAATGCACCGCAGTGACTTCGACCGACTCACAGTTTGACAACAACACCGTAGTCAATGGCACACGCATACGCACACACACAGCAGCAGCACACAACAAACCTCATCTCGGACATTAGCCTATGACACGTGATTTAACCCAGTGGACTACACAGTGTTTCCATCCTGTAGATTCTTACGTCGACATCTATAGGATTCCACCCAATACTCCACTAACACACCCACGGATTATATCTCTGTATTTTGTCCGAACTATTGCTGTAAATGCACTTGTTATATCTGTCCGTTATTTACATTACACTTTGGTTGTATATTCTTCTGATATTATTTAGATGCTTGGTCCTACCGATACTACTTACAACGTGTTGTAATTAGCTAGCCAGCATTTAAATATGTATACACATCCAACTAAATACTCTCATATAAAGTGAACATAATCCACAACTGTTCGCAGCTGTTGCATTCCCATAGACTCGAGGCGATAGGGCTACCTGATCATTACCCACAAGCGAAAGTGGTTGTGTGTTCACATATGATAATTTGGTCGTGCCTAATGTGTGATCAATGGTGTAGTGGTAAACATGGTTGTCTCATGAACAGCGTGGTGAGAATTCTAGTCTCGGTCGTGGCAAGGATATGCACTATTAACGAGTTCTAATGAGAGTGAAACTCGAGTCTTCTGCTTCTGCGGTTCGAAATTGGCTGATTGGAAAGTTAAAGGGAATTCGACAGCTTCGATCAATTGTGAGTGATTTACAATCCATATGGAAACCAAAATTATCTACTATTCACAAGTAAATAGTATTTACTGCCGTCAACTTGGTCTTCTGCCAACAGTGGTGTTTGATTAAGTTCCCTATAGAAACAATGTTATTTACGCTATTTTTTCTTGAACTAACAAGAATTTTCAAATTAATATTGCTGTTCTGTGCAGACAAGGCAAGAACCCGGCGAGTATTACGGCATCCAGAAGATTTTAAAACACACGGAATCGACCTGGATTCTTAGCCAACGGTCTGTACTGTCAACGTGAATAAGTATAAAACTTTGAAAGGTCATGACTATAACGGTGCTGTTTAGTACGTTACTGATAACTAACCAAACAAGGCTCAAAGACTCTAGTGAAGAACAATCAAAGTGTATCTGTCAGTTGTACAATCGATATTAAAGTACGTACAAACTAAACTACATCGTTTGAGAATAATTTACATAACGCATCTCAGTGAGGTTTCCTCCATCGTGTTCAGTTCCATAAGCCATGGGAGCCCTACTACAGACTGATCATCCATATCTCAGAAATATTTGACATACAATGAGGGCTTCAGGAGACCAGACATTAGATGAATCATGAAGAACAGGAAAATCCCCTACTCTGAAAAACTAACTAAGTTAAGTTATTTCTCAGTGCGTTACAGACATGAGAGACGGGGCCTTATCTTCATTAATAAAATCTTTTACACATCGGAAGACCCACTATCAATCCTCTTCTTACCAAACAGCGGCGGTCACTTAAAGTACCATTTCTGAAGCTAGATTGTGGAGTATGCTAGCTAAATTTGCTTTACACTTAGTACCTACTAATATATCGGAATCTACTGTTCAACTCTGCGATTGTGTCTGGGTCAGTTTATCTGTACCTGTATGACCTAATTGCTTGAACCTCTGATTTACACATAAACAAAAAAGTCCAAACAAACATCTCTCTGTTTCCCGTACAAACCTATGAAATTAGGCAGTCACGAGTTTAAAACAATTCACTCACTTCACCTTGCAATTAACTATCGTGTTAGAACATCAAGAGTGACAGACCTTTGTGATGAGTATGAGGTAATGGAAGAACAACGGACAAATAACCAGCTTTACACAAATTTTCAACTGTTAAAAAAGTAGAACGAATAGATATGAAGTCAGAACAAGCAGGGGGCTCAGAGTGAAACCAATTTTTGGAGACAGATTCACGTGCTATAAAGTGGTACCAGTGAGACGAAACAATAACTGTCACAAGTGGACGAACGTCTTATGGCGCTAGATAGAAGTTTAAAAGCTTTAGCCAGAAGACCATGAGAAGTTAACTGCAAGCAAATCAACTATTCAGGGAGTACACGTACACGAAGACCATACTGTATGAATTTGCAAACGATTGTAGGCCTACAGCGATAAATAGCATTTGTTCACGTTTAACCGAAATATCATTAACGCCATATTTTGGTTTAGTTCACGTCAAAGCATATTACGGACTGAAATATGAACATATCCTAACCACAAAGGGGTTGTACCCGCCCATTTCTTTTCCTAGTCTCAGAAAATGGTGCTTGAGTGTTCATCTGTTTTTGCGAAAGGATGCCCCCTCCAGTGCACGTCTTGGTATCTGGAGGTCTTCGTGGTCGGGCTGTAGACCTGTTCCCAACTGTCTGGAATGCATTGGGAAAGGACCGAACATACACAGTTTCTGCCTATGTGGGAGTTCCCCGAACCTGAATGATCTTCCGTGGATATCTTTAGTAGGAGTTGCAGCGATCATAATAAGTAATGTTTTTATTAGTCGCATTCCATTGTAGATTTGTGATGAGTATGCTTTTCTGCCTAGTCTTGTTTTATTTAAGCTGTAATTTCCGTCCAGGGGCTGAAAACACAACTCACTTTGTGCTTCAATGACTACACCTGATCTCTGTGTGGCATGACGCCCGAACTCCCGTTTGGGTACTAGCTAGCTGAATACCAGTCAGCAATTTTGTAACATTCTGATGTGAACGTAACTAACATCTTACATGTATATCATCTTCGGATGATAACAGACCGAATTTGAGCTCACGAGTCCAAAAGCAACAATAAACAATTACCTCAAGCAAATACTAGGTAAAGTGTAGCTCATCAAAATCTCTGCAGTAATACTTATCTACAGAGATTGATTTAGAGCTGGCATTCTATGCTTGTAAGCGTGCACAATATAGTACATTTGATGTTCATCAGGGAGTCACTCCCAATCTGTAATCAATAAATAACTTTAACGTATTGTAAATAGGGCGGGCTTTTGAAACATTTTCCCTTTCCATTCTGACAAAGTAAATGGTAAGTGTAAAGAGACCTGTTTAAGCGCAGACATCCGAGCATGGTCGACTGTCAGACAAACGTCTTAGTCAGTAATTTCTGAATTAGTTTGGCGACATTTTTGATATATATATATATATATATATATATAAAATGGTGCCAATAATCGACCCCACAAACCAAGTCAAACCAGTAAAAATGTAATAGCGATCAGTCCACTCCCAATTGCAATCCTTCTTTACATACGGCACTTCGTAAAAGGCTCACATAAACTACTATACCAATCTAGTTGCGTCCATTTCTGTACAGACGAAATCCTACTATTTGGCACTTTTAATATTTAGCAGAACCCCATTTGATCTGAATGGCCTTGGGTATTTCTGCACAATGATGCTCACGAAATAGAGCGCGTGAATTGCGCAAGTCTATAGTAGTCGCGTTTTCCTGTTGTGGTGTTAACGCGTATTTAGTTGGTTAGTCTAAAAGTCACCGGTCTTATAACCTTTTTGTTAAAGATTCAACAAAGGGAAGTAATCGTACTATGTCTCCAGTGTGGTTTGTTAGTCATATTTCGCGCACACGAATGAAAACCAGAGATGATTGCATTGTCCACATTGTTCATCATACAACCGAAGGCGTCCCATGGATTATGATGTGAACAACTGGGTAAAGTGAGTTGAAATTTTTAATATTTGTGTCAGATTTCGGTCGTGACCAATGTGAGGTCAGTGACACAGTGGTAAGCAAGGTTGCCTCATGAACAGCGAGGCCGGAGTTCTAGTTCCGGTAGTGGCAAGGATATGCACTACTGACGAGCCCTAATGAGAGCGAAACTCGAGTTCAGTGCTTCTTTTCGAAATGGGCCGACTGAAAATTCTATGAGAATAGGACAGCTGCGATCAATTGTGGGTGATGTTCAATCTATATGAAAAACCAAAATCCCCTACAACTCATCAGAGATTTAGTAAACATTAAGTCCAATAGAATGAGCGTCGTGATTAACGTGTTTTCAGTAAGTGGACTGAGAACATAGCGTTACGAGCAGGTAGTAATATTCAACGTTTCAATCACCTCCGGGGTGTTGTAAGTGAAGTAGTATCACCAAAGGAACAGAGATCACGCAGGGTTTACTGCGGTTTGGTTAACTTGCGTTGCGTCTGAACGAATTCGCCGAATCCATTGCCCACCAAGTGTGGATAAGACCAATGCAGGTAAGGAGCATAGGTACTCTGGACAAATGACAAAACGAAACGAGCAGGCACAACAATATGGTCCGAGTCCAGGTGGTTGCTCCAAAAGACACGACAGTCCTTAACAGAGTGGTTCCACCTGTGGCTGACTGCTATATGATCGAGCTGTGTCCACGGCTGAGAAGCATACGGAGGTCTCCATGTAATAGAGTGCCTCTTTCCGTGATGGAATGTGTGGCCCGAAATATGGAGACCGTGGGATGCGCACAGCTGCAGCAATCTTTCACCATTATCAGTGCATTGTGCCCGAACACCAAACATATCTCCTAGCCGCTTCTCATCCGGAGAAAGAGGACCAAGCTGAGCATTAAAATCGCCCGCTAATATGATGATGTCTGAGTGTTTAGTTTGCTTCAGAAGGTCAACGAGTGCGTCATAGAACGTGACCTTGGTGGCATCGGAACAGCTATGATGAGTACACAACACCTTTCTGACTTACGTCGACAGACTTTTACCGATGTATTGAGTCTAACAGCGCACAAGCGACTGTTCACTGAGATCCAATCGAGCAAGCATTGCTCCGCTCTGGAACTCAGTGTGACTCATACTCCAGCTTGACAGCGAGATTCAGATTCGACGTCACCAGAAACCCTGAGACAGAAGCGCTTGGATCGGCAGTTATCTAGAGGTGAGATCAAATGGATAACCGTGCTAGACTCATAGACTCGCGTCCCCGACTCACAGCACACATCAATACCCAGACTTGAAAGAGTACTAGCCAGGGCATGTTGCTGACCGACTTGTCAGAGAGTGCGTACGTCAAAGGCGCCAATGTTTACAAGTTGTCTCGGCCTCAGAAAACTATTATCACCTGAAGTACATGAGAGTTAGAAAACATGGGGGGTGAAATACTAGGAGAAAGTTGTGTTGGGTGAGTAATGCCACTGTCGGGAGAACGATAAATTTTGATATTTCCCGGTCGTTTATGCCACGTAAGGAAGTCGAATTGAGACCACACTCCGAATCTCTGACTCAAAAGTCTGACCTGCGAGACAACAGGATATGGGGTTTTCTTGGGGGACCCCACCCGGAGCCAATGACTCAATAGTCTGACTCACTTGGCAGTGAGGGGCTTGCCCAGCCTGAGGGCGCATTGAATAAGACATTGACGTCTCATTCTGAGCACTGCTGCGCGCAGTGGATGTACTCGAAGCTACATCAGGCTTTTGAGAGATAACAACTGTTTTTCGACCGTACTGGATAATACGTCGGCGGTCACGGTCAACCGTTGGGCGATACGGAAGACAGCAGTGCCGCAACTATAAAAATAGTTCTGCTGTATGCCCATAGGATCGTGCCTCACTACCTAAGCACTCCTGTGCGGTCAGCAGTGCGACATACAATCCTTTGGCCTGTCTGACAAGGTTGCACCTGGAAGGACCGGAGTCCTAGTCAGCATAGCCCGCCGGATCAAAACAGTACACAAGCCCAACCACCTCGCCAAGGTTGCAGTATAGATCAAGAGTGGAAGTTCATTATGCACTCCAAACACATACTGCCCCGTCGTCAGTCCGGAAGAACCAGTGTTCACATTCTAAGCACTGCGGAGAAGGTGAGAGTCTGCTTACATCTCCATAGTTATGAGCTCACAAGAAATTTGGTCAGACCCTACGGTTTTCATCATACTCCGTTATCCATCTGATAAGTCAACAGGTCAGTCTGGTTACCTCATTGGTCCCCCGCTCAATCAAAACGGTTTGACGTAGTCATATGACATCGCTTTGACTTATTCAACCTAATAACTAAGATGTTATAAGTTATCAGATTATTGACTCGATGAGGAATAATTGAAAACGGACTGTTCGTTCAAAGTAACTACTGAAGGTTTTCATTTTCGCATGTACATTCATCGAAAAGTTGCAACGAACGTACCAGTCTGTTCATCGCCATGGTGACGGCAATTTAAAAGGCAGTTTCTACAAGCTAGCACTCGTCATTTACATACAGTCGCAGAGCCCATTATTTTTCACCTAAACATGTGGGCATGGCAAGAATTGCCAAAGATACCCAGTGCTTTAAGTTTCGTCCGACTTAGAGCCCATCAATGATGAAGTAGATGGAGTCCCTAAATTATATGTCCTGCACTGCGCCTGTGGGTGTCTGTGCGTGTGTACACATCTTACCTACACATCGTGGTGTACGAGTGGAACCACAAATGGTGCAGCGCAAGCCACTTGCGGTGACGGTTAAACGCAAGCGTCCTTTGGCTTCGGTCATTGTGACAGGCTAATCCGAATCGGATGCCACCAATCTTACACGTCCTGATCACTTCTGCTACCTTGGAGTGGTGGTCAAGCTTGTGTGCTGTTTTAATTCGGCGGGTTGTGCAGAATGCGACTTCGGTCTTTGCATGTTCAACCATGACACACTGACCACATGGGACCAGCTAGACAAAACGCAGATACTCTAATTGTGGATAATGCCCCTGTGTTGCGTTTTTTCGATTTGATGTTTGTGCTTGCTTGGTCTGATCTTGTGTGTATGATTCGTTCGTCTATGCAGCTGTATTGTTGACTTCATAAGTGTATAGCTGTCGAGCTTGTGCGTAGCTATTGCAATGTGGTCGTTGATGGTGGTCGATGTTGTTGCAATTGTTTGTGTCACCCGCTACTTCAAGGTACAGGCTTTCGAACTGAAGGCTTTGGTTGAAGACCCTAACCGCTTTCTTAGCTAGGTTGGGGCGTCCTAGCAGTATCCAAAGCCGACATGATTTATGCAAGTACAATATAAATCAAATTCCATACTGCATCAGTCGTCGCGCAGAATAAACCGGGTAGTCCTATCTGCTGTTTGCAGAAAGGTGTATGGGCGAAAATATGCTACCCCCAAACCCTGCCGCACCATCAAGAATCATAGAACAGAGAATGTTCATGGGAGTCTCAGTGACATGAAGACCAACCTGAGACATCCCCGGAAGTTCATGTCGCTCTCTGTTGGGACATGGAACGTGCGTACGCAGTTGGATCGGGGCAGCTTCATAGAACGGCCAGAAGGCCGAACCGCAATGACTATCATGGAACTGAGCTGTTATGGCATTCACGTAACAGTCTTGAGTGACAAAAGACATGCATATCAAGGTAAGTACCAAGAAGTAGGTGCTGTGCACACCTTCTACTGGATAGATTGCCCGGCAGACGATGCTCCGGAGCATGGTGTCTACTTCTCAGTCGCTGGTCACATCAACGTTTTGATGACAGGCGAACCGCACAGCGTCAGCCCTCAAATCCTGTCTATGTGCCTGCAACTCGGTCGACATAGGTGTGCCGCATTTGTTAGTGTTTATGGTCCAACTACGTATCACACTGATGATACAAAGGACCGGTTCGATCCGGTCGGCCCGCATCAGCGACTGACTGTTTCTTTTGGGTAAGATGAACACTCGAGTTGGGCGCGATTCGGTAGCCTGGCCAGGAGTACTCGGAACCTACGGTATTGGTTCAGCCAATGAGAACAGTGACCATCTGCCCCATCTGTGTGTTACTCACGAGCTGGCTATCACAAACATCCGATTACCGCTGGATGCGAGAGAAAGCACGACGTGGACTCAGCCATGAAGCGGTCACCATCATTTGCTTGACTATGTGATTGTGCGGCAGCTCGACATTCGTGAAGTGCGTATCACGCGAGTGATGCGCGGTGCTGAATGTAGCATCGATCACAGGATGATCAGGGTCAAATTGTTTATCCATGCAAGCCTGTTTCTTGTTGATCATTCGGACAGTGGAAGAAAGTGGATGTCAAACGAGTGTCGAACTCAAATACGAGGACTCCTTTACAACAAGCATTTACCGCTTGTCTGACAGGCGCTCCTATATACACTTCCCTCGAGGTTATGTGGCAACAGATCAAGGAACATATCGCGGGATCAGCCACCGAGACAATCCGTATCGAACGTCAGAAACGTCCAGACTGTTTCGACGACAACAACGCAGCTATCTCCAACCTGGCATGAGAGATAAATGCCGCGTTTGCCGTCTCCACAATGGACCCAGACAACGATGCCAGAAAGGTGAAATTCTCGAGTAGTTGTCGTCAACAGGCTGTACGTGTTCCCGGAATCAAGGACGGCTGGTGGATGAAGCAAGGTGAGCGGATACACGACTACGCCGATCGCCGACAACACAAACAGTTTTGCGACTCGCTTAAAGTGACTTCCGGTCTATCTGTTCAGTCTATAAAAACACTGGTTGGCGCAAACACCAGCTGTTCGTGCACCCAGCCAGAGGTCATCATGAAGGTCTGGCGCAAACGCTAGTAGCCTACTAAGCCGTCCTGCTACCGTTGATTGGGTGATCGTGAACAGCCTGTCAGAACAGGCTGTCAAATCTCCACTAGCTTTTGCCTCAGATATGACGGACTTGCAATCAGCGATTAGAAAATTGACCACTGGAACGTTTGTAAAAGAGAACAAAAATATTGAAGAAGGTCGGATCATTCTCGAAAGGTGGTTTGGTCTAGTTGATTCAACCCATCCAGGAGGAGGAAAAAATATCACAAGATTTCAAGGATGCAACCTGCCGCCATATACTCTCTTCATGAACTTCATCAAGACTTCTGATTTCTGGAGCCGTGAAGCGTTGTAGACGGTACTCGACAAGTTTGGGTGTTCAGGTGAGTTCGTCAGTTTGATTCAAATGTTGCATATGGGCATTCAGACGAAGGTATAATCGTGTGGACCTACCTCTGATTATTCTGATATTGTCACTGGCGTGAAGCACGGTTGCGTCCTGGCCCCATCATTATTTAGTTTATATTTGACTGTCATGCTAACAGCTGCTGTTCAGAAATCGGAGGACGGTGCTGAGGTTGAATACCGGTTGGATGAACACCTGCTGCACATTCGACGTTTCGGCGCCCCAAGCCAACCATGTATCTCAGCGATGTGAATGTTGTTATTCACAAATAATAGTACGCTATTTGCACACAACTAAAATGAGCTCAGACGACTGGCCACGGCTTTCGTGACCGCGGCATCCAAATGTGGGTTGAGTGTCAACACAAGTGAGGCATTTTCTTTCTTTCAGCCTTCTTCAGGTGAAGGAGCTGTTTCTGCACTTGCGCCTGAAACCCGTGATCAATAAAGACGTTGTCGATAGCTGCGCAGACTTCTACAACTTGTTTAGCGGTTTATTGAGGCATATATCCGTGGACCGTAAGTTAAAAGCTTGCGTTGCAAAAGCTAGTGCTGCTTTCGGATGTCTTGAAAGACGTCTGGGATAACCACAGCCTGAAAATGGTCATTAATTTCTGTGTCGGTCGCTCAACGGTGTTGTCTATACTGCTGTACGGCAGTGAAACGTGGACACTGTATCAGCAGAACGTGCGCTATCTGAGCTGTTTCGATTTGAAGTGTCTAAAACGCATCCTGGGTATTCGATGGTCGGACATGGTTTTGAACACTGAGGTACTGTGTCGAGCGGACATGGACAGGTAGGAAGCCAATCTTTTGCTGAATCAGGTATGTCGGCCAGGTCACGTCCGTAGAATGAACGATGACCGTATTCCAAAGCAGCTGCTGTACAGACAACTGAAGTCAGGTAAGCGAAATCCTGGTGGTTAAAGCGGAGATAGCAGGATGTCGTGCAAGTAAGTCTGTTAGGAGGTGAATCTCCTAACGAGACAACCAGGACGCGTCATGCCACATCGATCGGCCGGCCCAGCTCGGATGTTATGGTCGCTGGTGGTGATATGGTCCCATTCAACCAATCAGATTGCAGGTGTGCGGTCGAACGCCTGCGCGCTAGCTGAACAGTGTTTTTCTCGCGTCACCTTCTGACGCCCTCTGTAACGTGATTTGTTCTGACCCCATGACTGCCATATATGACTGTCTTATTTGATTCGCTTTGTGTCTGTCAACCATCTATGGTAATAGTTTTGTCCTATAAATCTAGAGCTTCTGTGGTCTAAGTTTTGTCTCGTCTCGCTCGTCCAATAAACAGTGCAGCCCTGTCTCTTCTGATTCTCGGTTTTGGGTCAAGCGGCTGACGATCCAATAATCTTTAACGTTGTTATATTGGTTTTGGTTGGGAAGACCTGGCGTTGAATTGGGCGGTATGGACAAATACTATCCGGATGGAAGCCCACGAGTTCATAAAATACTTATTACGTGGTCGAGAACGAAGGCGCGCGGTACGCACGAGAATCCTCGGTGCCATAGGTCGTAGCGATATGACTATATAGTGTTGCGATGTATGTGGTTGCGAATGTGCTGGCTGTCTCGGATTAGTAGATCACCAACATACCCGTAGTATACCATCGGCCAACAGATAACGAGTACCTTAGACTCAAGTATGCTATATCAGTCATATCCTTTTCTATTGTTCATATCGACCAACGACCACTGTCCTTTGGCAACCTACCCGCCCCCTTTTCAGAAACTTGGGTTTCTGTGGTCTTCTACCTTTCTTTTTCTTTAACACTGTTGGTGTGTTTTGTGCAGTTTTCAGTCCAACCCTGGAATTTCGTTTTTCCTGTCCATCTTCTCTAGAGGATGTACTTTTATACTGAACTACACCTTGCATTACAGCGTCAATATCTCTCCCACCATTTTAGAGCCCACCACTGGAATCCCTCTTGGTTTAGTTTCCGAGAGATAAGGTTTCATTTTCGTACTAGCCAACAAATTGGCTAACCGACAGTAACCGGCTGGACACAAGACAACCACTCATACCTCTCCTGGTCTTATTCCTTCGGGATTACAGTGGATACGTGTGTGAGTGGAACTACAAGTGGTGTAGCGCAATCCACTTGTGATAATAGTCAAGCACAGGCATCTTTTGGTTCCGATCACCGTGACAGGTTAACCGGAACCAAATGACGCCAACGTACACTATCGTTAGCACATTCTGCGTACTCTAACGGAGATTAGTGGTCTGGATTCATCTTTCTTCGAACGAAAATTCTTCTTGAGAAGTTTGGGACTCCTTATGCCGATAACGAATGTTGGTTATTCTCACTGATCTTCCCGAGCCAGATCTAGTTTTACTAATGAGTAAGCATGTGTAAAGCTGCAATAAGCGTAGAGACTGAAAGAAGCACTGATAGTAAGCAAAGACCATGCACATCATAGAAATACTGTTTAAAGGTATGATGAAGGTATTGAACAACGAATTTCATATTGATATTAAAATTGTTGACAGTGGGTCGTTTATAATTCAAATCTAGCAGTGAGATATTCCATAGGATATTTCTGTGTCAAAATCCCTTCGGTATATCACAAGCGGACATAATAATGTTTCCATTGAAGGTTGTCACCAGAAGTAACTATGCTTGCTTTCCGCATGGTGTTCTGAAAGTATCTCGCATAATCCCCACCAGAGTGCAGCATCGCCCATAATGGTCCCTGCTACTTAAAGGAACTGAGCACAGATGTCTGTGGTAGCCGAGACGGTCTGAGGCCGAATACCGCGTGCAAATGAGTGGTCTTGTGTCTGGTTTTGTTTAAATGCTTAACCCATGTATTGCTTTGTCAAATAAACAACCCTTGTGCCATCCGCGTTCTTGGATCACAACAATAGTTTCGCCTCGAGCATGTACAAGGCTACAAGAGGGCTTCGCTCACACAGAAAGCAAAGATTAAACGATCTCTGGACTCAACAGATTCATTATTCTTTTATAGTTAGATACATAATATTCTATTGAACTGCACAAAAGAACGACGGCGTAATGAGGGCCTTAATTTAAAGGTGACTTCGAACTGGGAGATTCGAGGTAAAATAATTCCTATTTGGTGAAGTCAAACAACTTGCGTCCATATCGAATGACAGTTAGAACTGCCGCATTAGGATGTAGCGTTGTGTGCAGCAATCTGAATAAAGAAACGATCATTACTTTTTGTAAAAACCTATTATTCTTATGAAACTCCTTTCGATTTGAAGCACGACAAATATTCGTGTATAGCAGATCTTCAGATGTGGCGTATTTCTAGGTTCCACAGGGATTATATATATATATATATATATATATATATATATATATATAACGGATCCTAGTGTGGATCTGAGGCGTCACAATAAATCGTTCACTACTCAGTGTTTGCCCCTTTTTAATCCTTCAAATATGCTACCTGAGCTGCAGATATTCTCACTGATTAACCAAATGTTCGGACGCAACGCGCCCAAATGAGTGAGGAAATGGGTAAACTATGCCAACCGTGAAGGCTCTGCCTGTGAGCAACTATTCTTCCTACGTAAATGCATTCGTCATAATGTGTTCCTAAGAGCGTTACATGAAAGCCACCGATTCAATCAGAACGTGTTAGGATTATCGCCAAGAGTTACCACAAACAAATGCACCGTGAACTTGATAACGATGCACTCCGCCGTCCGACAAGATACAGAGGCGATTGCGAAAAATCTAAACAAGCAGCTACTGAATTACTCGATTCCGAATGGACCAACAAGACTGAAGAAGCCATAAAACTTTTAACAGACTCTAGCAGAACAAACACAATAGATCGAGTGAATCAAAAATTTTAGCGCATCAATCTGTCCAAGAAACAAACCACCGAACCTATATACAACCTATCAGATCATCAGCTGACAGTCAAAGAAAAGACCGTTGTGTTGAAAGGTCTGAAATTCAATTATGCAGACGCATCCACAACAGATTTCGTTGAACGTTTTGAATCGGGGCTGAAACGCAGTGGTCTAGATGAGCAAATGCAGCAATCCGTCAGGACAAAGATGTGTCAACACTTTGCCAATCGGAAACCAACAAACATCTTAACAACTAATGACAATAAAGCACCGATGACAATTAAGAAGAACGACCAAATTGTCATCCTACTCACAAACAAAGGGAACGCCATAGCCGTATTGAATAGACAAGATTATAAAGACAACGTGAACGAACTTCTAAAAGACGCCACAAAGTACGAGCATGTCATAGGAGAACCTACAAAAGGTCTGAGGGCCCGAATCACCAAGACTGTGACAGGTCTCAAGAAAAAGAAATCACTTACAGAAGAACAGGCTAAATCCCTAAGACCTATTGAGGGACCAGTGCCACGACTATGCAGACTACCAAAAGTCCACAAGGATCAAGTACCACTGAGACCAATCGTTGCATCCAGGACGACCCCGAACTAACAACTGGAGAAGTTCCTTTCTCGTATACTCCGGCCATGTTTAATCCACGATAATCATGAAGCAAACAGCTCGATTGAGACATATCAAGGGCCTGGAGTTAGAAGAAGACAATACACTGGTTTCCTTCTGTGATGCGTCGCTTTTCACTAATATACCGAAGAAAGTTGCGGTAGAAAGTTTTCAGCTCTTGATAAATGAGGACAATAGCTTTCGCAATAGGACGAATCTTTCCCCAAAAGAATTGATTCAGTTAGTGGGGCTTTGCATGGAGACTTACCTACAGTTTGACGGTCGGGTCTACCTGCAGAAGATAGGCACACCAATGGACTCACCCATATCAGGATTACTTGCAGACGCTGTAATGAAGCACTTCGAGGGTGTAGCCTTCAGACATTCAAAGTTAAAGCGTGGCTTCGATATGTGGATGACACATTTTGTTGTTTTACTTCGTAATCAGCTTGACCAGTTCCACAGCTGTTTGAATAACGTAATAAATGGAATAGCCTTCACACATGAAGAGGAAGAAAATTCACGCCTGGCGTTTCTCGATATATAGGTCATAAGAAGACCTGATGGCAAGCTTGAAACTACTGTCTATCGTAAGCCGACAGCAACTGACGTCATTCTCAGGTTCGATAGCAACCATCCATCCAGTCAACTTAAAAGTTGTGTGCGAACATTATTTCGACTTGCAGACACGCATTGTAGCTCAAGTGAACTCAGAAGACAAGAACGAAAGCAACTATTCAAACTAGTTTACATAGATCATGCGAAAGTGGTCGCATGGGCAAAGATGAAGGGGGGACGGTTTGTACTGGAGGCTCTCTATTCGCGGAATTCGTTCAATCGACACGTAAATATAAACAGCCAGTGCGTCAGCATCGTTGACACTGAAACGAAAAACGAGCGAAGACAGATCGACAGGCGAACACGGTGAGCGGCAGAGCGATCACATTCCAACACATTTATTTGTTTGATAACGGATCCCAGTGTGGATTTGAAACATCCCGATAAATCGTTCACTACTCAGTGTTTGCCTCTTTTTATACTTTATATATATATATATATACCAAAATGAGGTCTTTCTGTCACCCTATGTGTACACCTGTCAGTCTGCCTAAACTCCTCTTTGGCTCCACCGTTAATGGTGCTACTGGAGTGCTTAGGTCCATGCATCAATTTAACGAATTCCCCGAATTCAGAGCTTCCACTACAAGCTGTTTCCCCTTGCATTTTCACAGTCGCCACCGCGTCTACGTGATTCGTATTGACTAATTAATGTCTGTATCATGATGCCAGTGCTGTGCTCTGAAATCGACCCGTTGCATCTCTAATCTGTGTTTGTGATCATGTATGCGCATTTGTTTAACTGTCACTCATATACTGTTGGTCACACATGAGGAATGGAATCGCATGGACAATTCCGTGTTGTTTTTGTTGTTCTGCACAATGCTTGCCGTCCAATAAGGCTAAAGTGAACATTGTGTTCGGCTTGTGTTATAAATGGATGCCAAACTGGTTGCAGACTTCTTTGCGCTGCTTCAGATGTGCTGTAAACATATATCGCTCCTACTCGCGGTTGTGGTTCTGCGTGTTAATTTTTGTAAATCCTCTGGTAGAAGCCTTTGTAGAACTGTTGGAGCACAGACAGTTTGAACAGATATTCTCATTCTTGTCTTTAAGGTTAGAATGAGTGGCACTGCGTGTCTGCGCGTCGAAGCAATGTTTGGATGCACACTTTAAGGTGATAGGCTGGATGATTGCCTTTGAAGTTGAGAATGATGTCAGTTTTCGCTGGTTTAAGATAGACAGTGATTTCAAACTTGTCACCAGGTCTTTCTGTAACCGATGAATCGGGAAACGCTATGCGGGAATTTTTTCTCATCCACGTGGAAGAGTTGTTCCGTCTGATATTGTACTCAGGTAAATGTGGAGCTGATCAGGCAGAGTCAAAAACAAAACAGCAAACGTGCCATTTGCATATTAAGACTACATTTTTAGTCTACATATACAAAAACTGGTTAATACAAGAGATCAGCGACAGAGACCTGCATTTCTGACCATTGTGCTCACCAGGATGAGTGTAATAGAGGGCGCAACGGGGTGTGTCTATCTAAATTAGGCAATAGCACCCTTTCTCACATGAACGATGTTGGTGGGTGAAAAGTCAAAGTATGTGCACATGATTCACTCTTATTACGGGTTATCTATGACAAACCGCGGAGCCCGTCTTCAGACGATGCGGCTCGTCTGTCTCACTTAAGCAACTTCATTTCATCTGAAACTAGTCTCGCTTAGTTGTCTTAGGTGACTTTTAATGTCCGGAGAGCATCTTAGATGTATCATCCCAAAACAGTTCCACAGGTTCGGCCCAGCCAGGTGACTCTCAATGCCACCAGTTCCTCGGACGCAACGCCAGGGAACTTCAACCAGTCACCCTTTTGGGCAAATCTCCTCACTGCTGGACCTCATGATCAATGTCGAAAGTTGGCGTTAACTAGGTTGAAGCTGAAAATTTTTCTCTTAGTATCGAACCAAATAGTCTGTCGATAATCAACTGGGCGATAATCTTAATCAACCCGATTTTGAAGGCGCAAGAAATCAATTAATGATACTGCATCATTGCCGCTTCACTGGTCTATTAATACAAGCACAAAAAGACACGGTAAACCAGGCTGCCTGCCCGTAAGTATGGCGTAAATTGCCCGGCCATTTCTGTTCTCTTTCTCACAGGAGCCTGACGTCTACTTGACCTATGTATGCTGGAATTCGCCAGAAAAAGACATTCTGGTAATCATAAAGAGAGTGAAGCTCTTCTCAAATAAGGAGTCCATCGCAACCGTCTCTGTTAGGACATGAGGAGTGACGGATGAAATTTTTTCGTACTGACTCGTCAGCACCGGGTTTACAGTAACACGAATCAGTTCTTTTGCTGAATAATTGAGGATTAGGATAGACAGTCAGTCGGTGGGTTAGAAAAGGTCACTAAGTCCAGGTCAGCGTCAGGTTGACGAGAAACCAATTTTCAACACATAGTCGGTTGATTGCAACCGTCTCAGAAGGTCGTAAGAATCTTGAATTGGAATGAAGTAATGGGATTCTGTGAGCGCGAGCTGGGCCGATAAAGTGTCCAGTGGTCAGGACATGTTTTGCGATTGCGTACACCAGTCGTTTGCGTGTTTCAACGACGTTGCCGTTCTTCGGTAATAAGGAATTATGAACCTGTTTCAGTAAATGTTCCTTTACGCTAGAGACAGTGTGTACAAACCAATTTTCCTTTTGAATGTATGCATCTCCATATTACGAATCCACCAATGACCCTTTCATTGTCTCAGTAGAACGATGAAATCGATTCCGGAAATAACACCATCTTTGAGGTAGTTAGATATCAGGGCTTTCCTTTCGAAGTCAAACATACCTTCCTCTTTGTGGTTTTGTCTGTGGGAATTCCAGTGTCCTTTACAGAATTCCCTGTATATAGTATACAAACTTCTTCAAGTTAAAAATGCAGCTCACTGAATGTGGATCAGATTTATCTGCGAATATTAACGGAAGCCTCCTATATGTACGTCAAGACATTCCAATAGGTTTGCGTGTCCCTTCTTCCCGTGATCATCGTTTGCATAAATAGAAGAAAGCCACCGTCATCCACATTTATAAGTCAGACGACCAGTACGGTAGCAACTGGTATTTCAACTCTGTAAGTATCCTATGCAATATCCTAGAACGCCACCTTAAGCAGGCTATCGTAGGGCAGCGTATGTAAAACAATACCATCGTTATATCTCAGCATGGATAGCTACAAAATAGGTACCGTATAGCTAACGTGCTCCATTTTATAGACAGCTCAACAAACATCCGAGATCATGGTCTCATATTAGACACCACTTTTGGTGAACTGACTGGGTTGATCGACCCTGAGCGACATAGTCCAAATCAACAAGAAATGGAGGTGCGTGACAGATAATGTGATACTAACCATTGGCATACCCAACCTCATAATAATAGAGCCGATCGGAACAAAGTTATCCTCTAACTCTATTCATTCACACTAATCTCAGCTGAAGTAGCAAAGGGACAAGTTAATAGACCTCTCCAATTTTTAATCTATATTAGTGATTCGACGCAAAGAAATCTCAGCCACTGCAAAATGGTTCAGTAGTCTAGATCGTCGACGAACCTAGAACGCTGACCATAATGCATCCAAGCAGACTTGTCCTCCGGTGATGATACTTTCGCATGTCTTTGTAACATTCAATGCACAAACAGCCGTGTTACCAGGATAAACCTTAGAAAGAGTTCCATAATTAGCCACCGTGCAACTTGTCTTTCCCTCAACAGTAGGAAAATATAGCAAAGGATGGTTCGTCATACTGTGTGCCAAAAAAATCAGACCTTACCTTATTATGTCAGGAAACCGTTTTAAATCACTTACCGCGTTTATTTTCGACCACTATTCAAATGGAACAATTCGGTGAGCAATTCTGATGTGCAACATATAGCGTTGGAAGTGGAAGTAAGTTCTCGGAATACCAACCTCATCCCGAAAATCTTCCCTTCTTTACCAAATCAAATACCAGAGGTTTTGTGCAGAACTTGTCGTGACTTGTGTCTTATCCTCTGAGGGATTCACAGACAGGCTACATACTTTTGCAGATAGAAATCGGCTGCGAGGTCACAACAAAAAACCACATAATACAAGACATTTTCTCCGTCGAAGTGGTGACCAACCGAAATAAGTTACCACCAAGTGTATGTGATGCTACTTTCAGGGTGTATTTTATGGCATTGCCAGATACTTACCTACCTGGAAGAACTTAACTGCGAAACATAGATAATCTCGTTCTATTTTGTTGTAATGCTCCTACGTTGATCCACTTATTCTATTATTTATACGTATGAGCTCAACCAGTAGGCCTTGTGACTGGGGTCGCCGCTCTACGCAATAATGAAACGAACTAATCTAGAAGGGAAAAAATTATCAAAAATAATGAGAATGGCTAAGCAGAAGGACTAGCAATGTTATGAATGCAGGCACGTTATCGAGTGTGGGAAACTAGTGTATCGAATGGCATTTTTAACCAGCGAATTCAGTTATCATGAATCTTCCAAACGGGCGTGTGACACCTACCCACTCAATAAAATACGTAGGGTCTTCATATTTATTGAACACTGCGTTGGTTGAACACTCCGCCATTTTAATCAACTGTTGGTTGTCTCACTAAATAGTGTCCGTTGCGGCAAACGCCTGGCCGATATGCGAAATACGTTATTTAACCATCACACAAGGTGCAGCTTTATTATTTGGCCGAATGACTGCCTGCCATGAAAATTTCGAAACACATCAGTCTTTCTGGGATTGTCCTCCTTGCTGACCCAGGGTTCGCAGGCTGTCAGTTCGTGTATCACTCACCGAATCACTAACGCGCAGATACGAGCGCATAAACACTGCGGCAAATGTTGAAATCAGCAGATCTATTTGGAGTGCTTTTTTCAGGGCTGCGGTTTGTTCATTGTTCCAACAGATCAGAACCAGAACCATTGGGAAGTGTTGACATCGGCAATTTTCCATAACTTACAGACCAATGATAAATTAGAGAAATTTTAAGATGCCAGCTCATAAACTGGTTTAGTGCAAACAAACCGTGCGAATTTTGCCAATCTGGTTCAATAGATCGCTGGGTTCCCCCTACCGAAGTGTGGGGGTTGAGGGAAAACATGATGCACATTGTTGCCCTTCTTGCAACACACCATCCAAATGTATAAACCTTAACGCATATCTGACAGACAGTCACAAGTGTGACATTTTGACCGCTCCTATCCTCTGTGCATTATGGTTAATATAATCATACTAGTTCCGACTGGCTTTTAGCAAGACAAAAATGGAGGGCTGAAATTCCGTAAAATAGTTTTCGCGTATTCACCAAAAGACCAAATACGTCACGTTTATATGGAACAACGTTTCAAGGCAAAACGGACAAACTGGATAATGAATCCACAAAATAGACGCAAGTGGATACGTTTTGGTAAGGCTGGGTTACAACTGTGTTGCCACTGGAACGACAGAAGTTTGACTACTCATGGTACGAGTGGTGGACCACGGCAATTACACGATTTGAAAGTATCATCACCATAACACTCAAGAGCATGACAAAAAGGTACAGTAGCTCGGGCCGCCGTTCGCCTCAGAAATGACTTAGAATATTCTGGAATAAGAAATGTTGCAGAAAAGATTAGAACCATAAAGACAATGGTAAAAGCAATAATAATAATGATAAAAGAATAAAAATTAGGAATAGTATGAACGCAGGCACGCCATTGACTACGGCACACTTCCATCTCATATAACGTTTCTAAACAGCAATTTGAATAGCCACGAATACCCCAGCCAGGCAAGCAATACCCCCCTCCACATTTTGCTCAGTGGAACAGCCAGGGTCTTCATATTCCGTGACTACACTGTTGCTTGACTATCACGCGGTTTCACCAAAATGTGTTCCATCGCCGTTCTGCATGCGCTGTTTTCACGTTGATCGGGTATAGCGGCTGTTTTGATACACCTTGTGAAATGTTCCGTCGTCACTATGATGTATTGATTTCCGGATGTGGTTACTGGAAAGGGATCCATTATGTCCAGCGACCATAATTCTCCAATTTCACTGACCGGAATTGGTTAAGTGGGATACCGATTTGAGTGATTAGTGTACTTCAGTAGCTGGCATTGTTGGCACGCCCGCACATAATTGTTAACATCACCTATCGTTCCTCGTCAATACGGCCTTTATTTAATCATTACCTGAGTTCGATGACACCAAGTATGAGCCAATTGATAACATTCCTTCATAATTGTCGCCCTCAACTCCATGGGTATTTCGGGCAAATTAATTCCCTCCTGCAGTTTGCGCATTAACATTCCGACAATATCCAAACGCAAGTATGACCAGTGCACTCCGAAAGCTTTCACCTTCGGATTCCCTTCATTTTCTCGCAGTTGTCCTGCCGATAGAAGTTGGTCAGCCACGTCTCGGATCGCTGTATCTATCCTTTATGCTGGTTGTAACTCCCCGGATCGTTCTCCAATTTAATACTGTTCATTCTGAGCACGTCCTTGTGGACATCATGCATGCGTTGCGTTCGAGTAGGCAAATTTAGAACATACTTTTGTTTTCCAGCTACATGGAGAATTGTGAAGTCATATTACTGTGGTCCCAGCGCCAAGTGAGCTAGCTTTCCTTTGTGTTCATTCGCCGATGTAATCTACTTCAACAGTTTGTGGTCTGTCTCCACATGCAAACGTCGGTCAAACAAGTACGGCCTCCATTTTTCCAAGGCCCGCACGGTCTCCAATAACTCATTTTCTACTGTTGAATAGGGTCGTTCAGCAGGAATTAGCACCTAACTGACATATTCCACAACGCTTCTTTTCTACTTTAGCACAGCTGTGATTCCTACATCACTCGCATCCGCTGTGGCAACGAAGTTCTGTCTAGTCACAGGTAATTTCACGATCAGTTTTTCTTTCGTCATCAACCATTGGATTTTGACAAACGTCCGAATAGCTTTCTCTCACCAGTTAAACCGGCAATTCTCCTTCATTATTTCGTATAATGGGTTTGCGATGTCTGAAGTTTTTGACCAATCGACTAGAGAAATCAACGCGACAAAGAAACTGTCGTAACATTTTTTCCAATGTTGGCAATGGATTAACTTCAGTCGCCATCAGTTTTTCGGATCGAACTTGTAACCAAGTAATACCACCGTTTGTTTCACCAATTGCGACTTCGGACTACTGATCCGTAGTTTGATTTGTTCACCCTTCTGCAACACGGCTGAAATATGCACCGAATGTTCTGCATCACAGAGGCTGTAGATGACGTTATGACCTCCACCGATAACAACAATATTGTGCAATCCGTCGAGCACCTTGAGCACCAATTGCCTGAACGTACAGGGTACACTCGACAGTCCAAACAGCATACGTTTGAAGCGGTACTGCTCTTCCCTACGGTGAAAGCTGCTTTATCTCGGTCCGATTGCTTGATTGGAACGCGCCAATATCCGGACCTCGAGTCCAACATTATGAATAAGCTGGTGTTCTGTAGCTTATCAAAAACTTCTACCACCGCTAAGACTATTACGACCTCATTGATTGTAATCTCGTTGAGCCGCCTGAAGTCGACACAAAATCAAAATTTCTCATTGAGTTTCTCACCAACAAGAGGGGAGAGGTAAACGGGCTATCAGCCTTCTCAGGGATTCCTACTTTCAACATATCCCTCACTTGTCGTTCATTTTTCGGCTATAGGTGTATTGGATTTCTTCTGGGAACGAATGGTCGAAATCTCTTTGGTTCGATTGGGATTTCATGTTCACTCAAGTCACAATAGCCGTACAGGTCCTGATACGTAGTGACCAGTTCTCGGAATTTGCGTATTATTTCGCTCAGCAACCGGTTGTCATAGGTTGAGATTGCGTTCACACCAATTGATCCAAGGCGTAGTTAGAGCTTTTCGGCTAATGGAGACAAATCGTACTTCGTTATGAGTTTATCATGCTTCAAATCAATCATGGCTTCAGTACGGTCAAGAAAATCCGCTCCCAGTTTGGTATGACAGACGACAGGATTAATGACGAAGAGCTCTTTGACTACGTGAGTACCAAACCAGAAATCATATTCTGACAGGCCATTAACACTGAGAGTAAATCCAGCGACTGTCCGGACGACTGCCACACATGGCTGATTCATCCCCACTGGCATCGGACCAACCAATCAATCCTCAACACAGCGTTCCGAGCTATTACTGATTTTCAGCCTAGCCTGAACTGTCGTTTTATCAATCGCCTCTATTAGCGGATTCTCATTTCCAAACAAAAACGATCACAAACTACAATATAAATTCATTTCGCACACTGTCTTCAGTCGTAAACGTGTGATCAGCACGAAAACGAAGCCGACACGACTGAAATAAAACGATTAAAATCATAAATCGGGCTGGATCGTGATTGGTACTCATGGTACGTAAAAGGTGACAATCAGTTGTCTATTTTGGACGTAGAACCAACTATCGACAGCTGATCAACAGTGCTTCGATATACTTGGGAATTTGCAACCTGTGAGTGTTCAAGAGCTTAAACGAAAATGCTATAATGACACTGACCCATGGTCGATAAGTGCCCTGCAATGGATGGAGCAACGTTTTGTCCTTGCTGAGTGTTAATCATTGGAGAGTGAGTCTTGACGTAATTTGTCTTCTGACTAGTCTATTCAAATGGCCCGAAAGGACTAAATGTTTCAAAATACAGCCAGTGGGACGTTGATTTAAACGAAGCTTCTTCTTGTTCGATGAGCGAAATCTTGATCAGGGTCCACGTTTTCCGCATCCGTAGCAGACATCGATACGATTCTCCTCCTTCTTCACATTCGAAGCCGCCACTGCCTGAGTCAACTCCTCCGCTGCGTTTCAAAGGTTGTTCAGTTCATTTGCCTGATTTGCATTCAACTCTGTGATTGTCAAGGAGATTTCCGTCAATAGTTGTCGAGCCACATCAGCCAATTGTTCCAAAGCCACCTGACATGTGATGAGAGCGATCTTCAGCTGATTCCAGACTGATCGTGTCATTTCATTCAAAAAGTGATCCGTTAACGTATGTTGTCCTTAGTCCTGGTCTATCTACGGCAATGCTGCTCGCAGTACTATGGCATAATCAAGAGCGTCGCCTTCTGCACCAAGCCGGATGCACTCTAACCATCGCATTGCCTTTTGGCAGTCGGCGGGGCTGCCGAACCCGGCGACCAACGCCTGCCTCGTGGGAGCCCATTCCAGCTTCTCAAGGCTCCTTCGCGCCGTCTCCAACTGTGCCTTCTCTCTGCAGGGCTGCCAGCTTCGCCCGACTTGCCTTGAGTTGGATCACCTCCGTCACGTCGTCGCAGCCCTCCAGGAAACTCCGGACGTTCCTGTCCTCGAGCGTCTCCGGCCACGGGATCTTCATCTTCCTAGCCTAATCACGGCTCCAGTTGTTGTAAGCTAACAGCGCAAAGTTTTTTTTACTTGGAGCACAAATACATGGGTTCTGAGCTTCCAAACGATAACAAAAACACTTATTTGCGTTTAACATTGGTCCCAGAACGTTACGGTTGAAATGGTTGCTAACACTCAGTTCCTGTATGTATAGAGAACCATTATGTGTCAAACTACAACTCAATGTTTCTTTTTGTATTTTCCCCGTGTTTACTTCAATGTCCAAATCTGTGCTCCTACCTCACAGCTGAGTAGTAGTGCGATTAGTATTGTACAACCGCTCGTCATCAATAAACCACTTCAGTTTTTCAAATCGTCTGGCGGAATTCTGTTAGTTTTCACATTAACCCCTCTGCATCATACTTTACATGACAGGGAGAGAGGAGATCTGGTCCAAGAGACTTGTCACGCCTCAATAACTTTTTAAGCTTGACTAGGTAAATCGGATGAAAGGAAGTGGCTGAGTTGACAGTGTAATCGATATGGTATGTCACGACATCACTGTACCCTACTGATATTTAATTCAGATTTCGCACAACTGCTGATCATGCATCGTAGAGTATTAATCATTTTTCATGCGTTTACTAACCCTGGTTATCACGACTGACTCTTGAGCCGAAGACAATGATTGGACGATCACTGAACACAAGATGCCATCGCTCTCACCTTTTCCTTGCTATGATTATCATTGACCAGAGCCCTCCATTCGGTGTGTATCTGTCACGCACATCGTCCTTTTGATTGGCCTAGGCATTTCATCTCACCCCAACAACGATGCATTGGTCACCTAACGGTGTAGCAATTCAAGGTAACAGGTATATGGGGGTTCTTGGATGATGTGATAGGATCGCACGTACGAGTAACTCGGGTGGCAGCGAACTAAGCGGAATGTCAGGCCGTCAGTCGATTGGCTGGTCTTGAAAGGTCAATACTAACTGGTGTCTCGTGGGAGCTGGACGAAATGCCTAGGCGGATCAAATGGACGATGTGCGTGACAGATACACACCGAATTCGGAGCTCTGGTCAATGGTAAACTTAGCAAGGAAAGGATGAAAGCGAGGGCGTCCTGTGTTCAGTGATCGTCCAATCATGGTCCTCGGCTCAAGAGTCAATCGCGATAACCACGGTTAGTAAACGCATGGAAAATGATTAATACTCTACGATGCATGATCAACAGTGTGCGAAACCTGAATTAAATAAAAGTAGGAGACAGTGGTGTCGTGATATACCATATCGATTACACCGTCAACCCAGCTACTTCCTTTCATCCGATTTGTCACCCCTACTATGGTTGTTATTTCACTTTTATTAGCAACATGGTCATTTTGTTTAAGCTTTCTGCTCTCAGAACCAGACAATTTGTCCAATCACCCCGAAGCCTGAAAGATATCATGGTGGCACCAGCATTGACCTTGATCTTATCTACTAATCTGAGCATGCCACGAGCTCTAAAGGTTATTCTAATGCCATTTCCCTCCATTATTTAAACTTCCCATGTCTTGCTGCCAACCGGTTCTCAAGCAAACAGTAGCACAGTCTTAATGAGAACTTGATCATTGTCTCTTCACTGTTGAACTGAGTGTTCTACACTATCATTTGAGATGTTGAAATACTACTGAAGAAAAGGTTTTCTTTTCTATTTGTTGCAGCACGATTGGATCTTCGGAGCTCGCTGATGCAAGAAATTGCACATCAACCGGCTAATGGCCTCAAGTCCTGTGAACTGTACTGAACTGATGTATCAGTTACAATAAACAGGCATGAAATGTGATTAATGGTATACAAAAGATGATCAACAATGTACGAAGTTAGAAATAAATGGCAAAAAGTTTTAGTATATTTTTGGTAACTATACTAATATTAAGGATCCACGCTGGATGATGTTGACGGATGGGTTCAGATAAGCATCTGGTCGTGAGACCGACATAACTAGTGACACAGGAACAAGTGCGTGTGTACACACGGAAAGAAATAGCAGTAATAGTCAAATTAGAGCTGGAGTAGAGTTATGACAAATGCGTAGTTTGACACCTCTTTCCTGAAATAAGCTTACGAACAACAGTCAATGGTATAAAGTCATAAGATTTATCTATCCATCGAGATATACGAAAAAAGGACTCTAAGGGATGATTAATGTTCACATGATAATTGTATGTTGAGTAAGTATACACAAAGTCACTAACTACAGAGAATAATCTATTGGTTTTCAATGTCAAACAAATTAGTTTATTCAAGCTATGCATCATGATTGACATCACCTTTCTCAGTAGCTGATCGTCATAATCAAGTAAACAATACTTTTTGAACATTTTGGAATGTGATGGAGGCTATGCGTTTTGCATCAGTTGCTTTCATTTGTATTCCAAAACCAAGATTGAAATTATCAAAGACTGTGTAAGACATGGAAGTTGTTAAGAAGCAGTCGGAAGCACGGCAGCTAATGGAGCACTTGTCAGAGTGGCTCAATAGTATTTACTCACATAGTCAATCAGTTACACTTCACAATTTCACATAAACATCCGGTCCTAAGTCAAGTATGAACTGTCGGTTTTTAACTGAAGAACGTAAATTAGCCAGTACACGTTAGCCCACAATAACTGGGCTAACCGCCACTGTCATCCTACTATTCGTAATGAGTCACCACCACGACAAACTCTACAAACCAATTTGTTCGTAGACATAAAAGAGCAACTGCAAAACATATTGACAATTTTGGAAATCGTTTCTGGCAAGTTAAAAATTTCTACTTTATGGTAATTCCCATAACCCCACTCGCGGTCCACAACTATTCAATGTACATGCGACACACTTAATCAGAAAAGAAGTTTTCTGTGCGTGGTGAGATGTTTTGTATGGCACAAGGACGGACCTATGCAGGTTTTGAACATGATGGTAGTTTGAATTTAGTCACAATGAACCATATTTACATGTGGGGAAGTGGAAAATTAATTTCAGTATCAACATATTGTCCCAAACGACAGTTCTGTAGTTGTATGTTCTTCTTGTGTGATTATGATTCTTTTTGACAAACGTTCCACGTGGAAAAAAACATTTATGTATTTGGTCCACATCAACAGAGAGCACGTAGATCGAACGTAATCATGTAAACACGTGCAATAACGTTAGCACTAGCTGCACAAATGTTTGTCAGTAAATCTGGCACCAACTGTTCCCGCTCACACGACCAGAAGTGCGTAGACAGCCATACGAACACACATGTGATATAGAAAATTAAAAAGAACTGAATCAAACACCACACCAGGTGAATCTGAGATTAGAATAGATCACCTACCACAGTGAGATCAGAGGACGTTGATTACTCACACGGATCACAGAAGTGTCATCAAAGAAAATCCTAATGTTGGTTCACCAAAACTTTGCTATTTAGGAGGAACCTGTGATGATAAGGCTAGGAAAATGATTACCTCCTAGTCTCTACCAAAAGAAAGAATTCGCATCTTGGTTCAGCCACGAAGTGATTACATTTTCAGCAAAAGCACGCAATGAAAGGCAACAGATAAATACAGTCTAATGTTAGGATGAACGTTGAATGGTAACAGAACTGTGCAAGCTGTTATTAAATTTTCGGATGTTTGTTGAAATGTACATAGGAACAAATACACAGCAGTCAGTTACACGCCACTTTAATCTAATTACGTTTGTAGTTTGAGTCACTGGTAATAACTTTCAGAGCCCAAACTCGTGAGGATGATGTCCAAGATCACTGACTACTTCTGATTAGGACAATGTGGGAGTAAATTTGGCACATGTCGATTGATTTCACGGTGAACACGGATAAATTTTACATGGGCAAGCAGCAACAAACAGAATTATGGACAGCAATGATAACGTTTGGTTATTAACTTTGCTGAAGTATACGATCTGCTAGTTGTGGTACCCAGCAAACCTCGAGTGTTCGCAACGATTTTTCAGAATGGTGAATATCCAGTGGGGTTTATCAACAAACACAATCTACAGCAAATACCAGTAGATAAATAAATCAGCATCGCGAAGACTGAATCAACATCGAGCCATCAATCGAAGATGAAAATTTGTTGTTTCTGACGACAAAAGACCCGTATGACCATTGAACCATTGACTTTCCTTGATCCATTTCATCAACACAGCAAAAAAATGACCCGAACTATTCACATTTCTTGATGAGTAGTAGGGGATTTTGATTTTCCTACAGGTTGAACGTCACCCACACATGATCGCGGCTGTCGCAATCCCATAAACTTTCCAGTCGGCCCATTTCGAAAAGAAGCACTAGACTCGAGTTTCGCTCTCATTAGAGCTCGTCAGTTGTGCAGATCCTCGCTACTGCCGGGACCAGAATCACGGCCACGCCTTCATGAGGCAACCGTGTTTACCACTGCGGTTTACAGACTAACTAGAGGTGATCGGGCAACCTGATAATCATTCACAAACGAAAGTCGTTGAGCGTTCGCATATGATAATTCTGTCGTGCCTAATGTGAGATCATTGGTGCGGTGATCAACACGGCTACTTCATGAAAGCATGGTCGGAGTTTTAGTCGCGGCAGTGACCAGCTCTAATGAGAGCGAAACTCGAGTCTAGTGCTTCTTTTCGAAAGAGACTGGCTGGAAAGTTCGTCTGAATGCGTAGGTGATCACCTACAATCTAACAGTTAATGGGAGTGATTCGTGAGTATGTGAGCAATGCCACTACTGATACAAAATTAATCGAATTTCGTTGAAATGAACTGTTGCCCCTTGTCTGCCACCAAAACCTCGGGAACGCCAAATTGACAGAATAATCATCGGAGATGGGAAGAAGTTGCTGATGGTGTGATTATTCGCATGGAAAAAATTTTTGGCCATTTTGAGTGTGCATCGACTGCCAATAAATAAGACAGTCCGTTCGATTGGCCACAACACTACTCTTTCTGCGTTTAGAAAAATCCCACCAAACATAAGTCAGAAAGAACAGGTTGTTCATTGTTGAATGTGTGTACTCATCGCCATCCGGCTGGTAACCGTGAACCGGAGCAAGAATCCCAGGAAACAATCTTATTTCACATTAGACATGACTAATTTGTCATATGCAAACGCTCAGTCATACTTACATGTGAGTACTGTTCGAAGATACCCACTACTGACGAGCTCTAATAAGAGCGAAACTCGAGTACGGTGCTCATTTTAAAATGACATTGTCGAATAACCTGTGTGAAGGCAAAAGCTGTGATCACTTTTGAGTGATTCTCAATTCATAACTCCTATTGCGAAAGGTGACCAACTGGTAGACACAATCATTTCAGCACTCAGTGGAATACCTCAGAGCGGATGTGGAATATGGCTAATGCTTACAGCAGGTGGACAGCGGATAATACGAAAGACTGAAAGTCACCACTCAACAAGACCAGTCAAGCAAATGAGAATCGACGAGGAGAAATTCACCATAGGAAACGTCAACCAAACGGACAGCATCGGTCAAAGTTAAACAAGATGTGTGAGTGAAAAACTTGCTGCTTTGTGGACTAAAAATCCAGCACATAAGGGCGAGTGCACGAGCTCTTTGAGATAATATGGAAGGGACGATAAGAATCTTGCTTTGTTGACCGACTCAGCTATTTTGGGGCAATGACCTGAACACAGCGCAGTGTAGCTGTCGTAATCATGCCTTCCCCCAAAGATGGAGAGGAAGAAGAGTGGTTATTAGAATTTGAAATGATCACCTTGGAAATGGATGTACACCGTTCGAGAGCACTTAAGCCATTGTTGAAGAAACGTGGGCGATGCTGATCCAATTGATAACCAAAGAACAAGATGGACAGCGGGCATCGGACCATTTTTATGGCGTCCGATTTTGCGAAACGCGAGAACTCCTGGTCCACTATCACTAAACGGTACAGTTGGCTTTGAGTCTACCAGAGACAAATGAGGAAACTAAGGAGCAATTGGTTCATCCAAAACGTACCACCTGAGTTACAGGAAAAGATTCGAATGACTAGATTTTGCGGGATCACAGACAATGACTTGCCATTTGGAACTGTACAGCGTCCAACATACGGACGAAAGTCGGAAGGCTAGAAGCTAGTGATCTCGAGAGGAAAACTGGGCAGACGACAAGGACTGTGGAAAGTCTGAAGACGAATGCGGTATCAAAAAGACTGTGAACTAGATGAACACGTGATCGAATCAACCGTAATCGTTGTGTTGTGACGAGGTGAGACATTTTGCCCGCCACTACCCTGGCAGACGTTTATCTTGTTTTTGTGATGCCGAATGGTCATAGGGATGTTCCACGGGTAACAGTGATGATCGAGGTAGAGCTTAGGTTCGCAGTAGTAGACCTTGGGGTTGGAGAGTCAATTCTAGGCAGAGTAGAGAAACTGACCATCAATCCAGGTTAATGGAGTGCAATCACGACCAGAGGGACAATGCTACAATCACTAAGACCTCTGAAAGTTGGAATTCAGATAAGTGATGCCAGACTACGCCTCGCAATGCCAACAATCAACAACCAAAAGGACACGATACTAGGTAACGATCTGTTGCATTGACTGAAGGCAAACAAAAGAGCGAAATGCATACCTATAAAAGTTAACAAAAAAGCAGTCCATTTTCGTCGCTAATATTACTGACTTGAAAAGTGGATGGAACCTACCGACTTTTCCGTCGAATTCAAAGAGCTGGCAGGTGGGAGCGTTGGTGAATGTGTGACACTGTCACTCGTGCCTGCCATAATGCATGTACTCGTCGGTGTCAATTGCTTCACGCTTGCTTGGGTTTCAAGTGACTGTGGAATAGTTAGTTGGTCAAAGGAGATGTAGGGTTTGCATGAACTGCTTTTTTGGCACACATACAAGGAATGTAGAGTTTGATGGCACTAGCCCCGGCCGTCGATAACAGTCGCAACCTGACAGCTCTGGAGTTGTAGATGACCGGAAGGCTTCATCCGGTTCAATTTGATGACCCCTGTCAATTAGATGCGAACCAATTGCATTGGAAGTGAGCTTTCTTGAATCGTTGCGAAGCCATTTTAGATGTTCACGAATCCTTTTTAATAGCCACCTTGTGGTTCTCCCAACATTATCTGCTTGACAACAACAGGGAGGGAATAAACACAAGAGGAGGAGGAAAGCCCAAGCAAGCTATCTTCGAGGTGTGGCACCACTACCGGACAGGTATTGAACGATAAGATGACCCGTGTGGCAGGATAAGCATTTTCAACTGCATTACAAACTCGGTAAAAAGGGTATGCACGCCAGATACCTTACCTGATGAACTCCAGCACGTCCGAGATGTGGTAAAGTCAAAATGGATAACCTCCACGATTCCTAGACAAGAACAAACAACCAGAAATGAAGCATTAAGTTATTCAGGTCGTGGATAAAAAGCCTGTTTTAATAATGTCATACAAGAAGAAAGTTACCAGTGAGATTATCTCCTGCCAAGTTTGTAATGCAGCCAAGAATGCCTACCCTGAATCACGGATTGTCGTATCGTTCATGTGCAGATGCATAACGAGCAGTGACCACGAGGAGTACCAGTTATTTAAGCTGACCAGAAGAACGCGTAATTCGAGTTGCGCATGCTAGTATTCACAGAGAGCGAGAGCGCGTGCTCGACAAAAATATAATACGGGAAGTTATGATCGATTTTATTCGGACATGCTTCAATTGCCGACACGATCGAGATGACGACACCGCCGGTACCATGTATGAAAGCACAGCAGACAGCCCGTACAGGGGACACATAAAATTTTGGTCCACTCCCAACAAGCTCAAGAGGAAACCGCCACATAGTTGCAATAATCGACCACTTCATACGATGGCTGAAAGTATTCCCAAGGCAGATCAAATAAACGGAACAATTATGTACGTGCTACAGCTGCGATCAATTGTGGGTGATGTTCAACTTGAAATAAACCAAATCCTCTACTACTCACCAGTAATTATGTATGTCTTCACGAACGCCCTCGTGGGTCGGTCTGAGTGTAACACAAAACCAGCAGGCCTCAGGGCCCGTTTTTTGGAGGTCGCAATTTCAAATGTTGAAGAACAGGGGAATTCAGTGCTCATTAACGTCCTTGTACTATCCACAGGAAAACAGGCCGGCGCGGCAGTTCAATCAAAAAATGAAGAGGTGGATGAGTGGTAGAAGAAATAACTGGGGAGAAGGGCTACTAGGGTTGTCGTTTGGGTGTCGCTAGATGAAGCATACAATACAGAGCTCCTCATTTAAACTTACATACGATAGGGGACCTGAGATTCTGCTGGATGTTCATGTCCTGAGACATGATGAGACAATTACCCCAAGAACAACACCTGGGACATCGGGAGCTTGAGCGCACAACAAAAACACTGCGTCGAAACAGACAAACATACGACAGGAGAAACGACACACAGAAGTGATGCCCGTTCACGCTAGCAGACCAGAAAAAGGTAAGAAGTTATGAGCAACCAGATGCAGGTAAGTTTGAAAGACGGCGGAACAGACCACCTCTATTATGAATAGCAGAAACGCGACCTGTCACCTCAAGGTAATCGGGGCCAACGGATCAATGATGAATATCTGCAAGTCATTTAAGGGAGCGGCGAATGTGACTTGTGAGTGACCCGCTAAGCAGACGTCACAATGTCCACTAATAGCGGGAAACCAATCTACCATTGTGGTTGCAGTCCTCGTGCTGAAGACTATACCTACTTCGGTCTGGCTGGTGGCGGTGACCGTGAAGTCACCCGAAATGTACGGCGAGTATAGAATAACCAGTAGAAATGCTGTCAGTTTCAAACATTAAATACTGTCCTGGGTAAGTCTTTGAAACGCAAGGGATATCGACATGCAAATAGTCTAACATCTATGCGAGAACGGCCTGTTGTCCTATCTGTTTCAGAGTAAAAAGATTAAAAGCACTTGCATTAATCCGTGTTTCAAGTCTAAGCAAAGGACGAGGGAGAGCTAACACTAAAAGACAGGAGATGGGACTTGTGGAATAGTTCTTAGAAATAAGTGTCGCAATGGGCCTGTGAGCTAACTGAAGTAGAACGGTGGAGCAGTCACCAGTGGCACGTTTTTACTTATTCATCCTGCAGCAGACAGGACGACCCGTTTCATACTTCGAGAAGGCATATGCAGTATAGAAGCAACGGCATTGTGAATATCCACTGGTGTATGTGGGCTGAGATACTGCCAGGACACCCAAACCTAGACATGAGAACGAGCCAGGTTATCACTCGAAATCTTTGATTTAAAAGCTTGTGGCGGGTTGGTGACAGTGTACAAAAACCAATACATTTTCCGAAAAAAGATGCCAACCTTCTTCTAACTCCTAACCCAGGAAAACAGGGGACTGTGGCTTGCATGGCATCAGTGACTCTATTATTGTGACCATCATACCGTCCGGTTTAGCCTACTGCGTCACCCAAGTGCCCAAGCGGTTACACCGCGTCAAGGTCCGGTGTTTGCTACCTTGTGGGCTGAAATTCCGGTCCATAAAAGTGAGTGCATGAGTAGCACGAAAACGCACGAACTCAATTATAAACGTCTCCCCATATTAAACTACTTTTTGCCACACCATTATTTATCAGCAATCTCAACTCACTTTACCCGGTTATGCACAATCTAAATTGCAAGGTCTTGGGGATTGCATAAAAATGTGTGAACAAATTAGTTTTGGACTTCTGGAATACACGTTGGCAGTTTACAACAAAGCAATGTTATCATGATCTACTTCTATTCATTCTTTGGTGATAAAGACTATACGACAGAAGAACTTTAAACAACATCTAATTAGAAAAATATGACAAATCTGAACCTGTTCTTTTCAATTGCTCCAGTGTGACTGTGCAGAAATGTCTTAGGCTGGTTGTGGCGACTGTGTGTATACTTCGTGATATGCTACAGTTTAAGAGTGCAAAGTAGTAGGATTCAAGTTATATTAGTAAAAGGACATTATTAAAGAGGACATCCTAAAAAGTACCGTATGTGAGAAATTCAAGTGTACCACGATGCGAATGTCTCATGATGCGGTTAACGGTAAAAAAAAATACACAAGGCTTCTTACAGCTAATTTTCTAACAGTCCGGACTAACGGAGAAATTCAAGGTACAGGAGTTCCCAAAATACAAGTCTACATTGGGAAGGAGATGATAAAACAATTACGCATTACGTTGAAGGAAGACATTAAGGTGGAGGCGGAGAAGTTTTAAAGTTTGGCTGGTAGTGTTGAAGAGAGCATATGGAAAGTTTTCGTTCTACGTAAATATTCTACGTCTGAATTAAATAACACGCAAATAGTTGATCCCAGTGCCCACCAGCGAAGTGGTGGACAGATGTTTCGGACTAGCTGAATTTCGTCAGCACCAAGTACACCAGAGAATATAACCCACAACCTACGAGTAAGTGGCAGATTGTAATCCAGACACATACCCACTAAACCACGGGGTCATGGTTACTGGAGTTTCAAACAGGCATGTGGATTAGTTTCCTTAAGCGTTGTGCTTCTTTTCACTTAGCCTATGAACCAACACGGTGGTCCACTTGCACTCAGGCTACTGGCATCTATTATGAGAAGTTAGGTGGTGTAGAGATAACGGCATTCACAGTGGGGACAGAACATAGTCAATTCAGGCATATGCCATTCTATTCATCAGGCATGCTGTCTGCATTCGTTTGCTTGATTATGTAACTGATGAAAGAATCAGATAAGGTTTGTACACAGACGTATTGCGATTTACAGTCAATTCGAACCAGAAAATGTAGCGCATCTTGAGACCATATTGCAACGGAGTCATGAGATAGTTTGCACGTAAATACACCCAAGTCTCAACTCGTGAGAATGTTATTGGCGCACATAGGACACAAAGAGGAAATTATGAAGATCAGGAACGACTCGGTATACAACCCCTAACGAACATCCAAAAAGTTCTAAACAATAATATTATAGTCGATTTGTAAAGAAGTTTAACCTAATCACCGCTCCTTTTTATGACATATTGCGGTAAAACAGGGACATCGAATAAACAGATGGAGACTGAAAGATCTTTAACATGACTGAACAAAATGAGCATGCAAAAGTTGATGTTATAATTGATGACGGTGGCAGTGTTAATGGCATCCGCGGGTGTGAATTACCGGGTGTTCCGTAGATCCTTCGGTAAAACGTAGCAACCATCAAGTAGGTAAGCACGGTGTTGACTCCAGAAGTATAGAACGACAGAAAAAGAATGGTCACTTATTGTTAAACAACGACTGACTATAAACCACTGAAATGGATTAAGATTACGAAGGGAGGAAGAGGCAATAAGGTATGGAACAAACGGTAGACGCCCAAATGGCTCGAAGACAAATAGGTCAACATACAAAATACTCGAAGACGAGAGGAGTTCCAGGATCGAGAAAATCAATGCCGAAACAGAAGAACCATATACAATAGTCGGCTAGTACGGGCTTGATTATAATATACACGCCGATAAAGATACCAACCGAAGAAACTTGAGGATCCGAAAAACCATGGGCATGCCGAAGAGAATCTGCCAAGGAGATAGTGCGGACATTCTAAAAAGGAGAGAAGCGCAATGAACCACTGATGACATCTGTTAATAGTGGATTGCTCACACGAAAATTATCCTCTACCACAAATTACATAGAAACAAAATCCCCAGCTGGTTTGCACACAATAAATAATCGAAAAAGATCTGGAACTCGAATACCCCCCAATAGAACAGTGATCAACTGGATAATAACCGAGACAACCATCGATGGCAAATGAGTGTTTTTGTTTAACGTGGTATGTTTGTGCACAGTACGTGCCGGTTTGCGAAATGAACAGACCTATGATACAAAAAGATTGCAGAGAGTGCCACTTTATTTGTCGGTCTTCCAAATTCGAAAAAATTGAACAGTTATGATAACTCGCCCACAGACTTTTCCTCTATCTGCCCCACCCACCCTCAAATGTTCACAAATGACGTAGCAACTGTGCATGCTTTCAAAATATCTAGTTGCACAAACTACTGTTAAGAAAGAATGAGCTCCTCCTCGGTGCACATGTTGCCTTCGCAAGAAATACAGAGTCAATCGTTACATGGACAAACGATTAGTTGATAGCTAACCTCATAGCATCATCGCTGTGTTTCTGTTTATTTTTTAGAAAGTGTCAACTGTGTCGCCACTGACTATCCCGCTGAACTACAATGTTAGTTAACTACTCAACTCATTCGGCGAGTACAGTGGTTTGTTGTTGTTAGTAAAAAAAAAACAGCATCAACACGGAACCAAAACATTATTCGATTACTGTGCACAGGTCTTTGGGCAAATACAAGTCAATAATAATGTGTAATTTTTTATTAAAAAAAGCTGCACTCCAAAACAACGCAAATAACCCAAAAACTAATGTACAGAATTCGAATACAGATCCTCTTTCTTTTTACCAATAGCATCAATATGTGTTAACTGTCAACTACTTTATATGGGTGCTGAAGATACATGGCATTTTAGTAGGTCGCACGGCACTGAGGTACTCACGATAATTATGTATTTTTGAGTGACGGCTCGAATCACAGTACCTTGGCTGTTATGAGGAAATGATGACTTCTTATACACAGTTCTTCCTCCTAGAGGTATTTCTTCAGTCGTGTTCAAAATACGGCACAGAAGCACTTGGGTGCTCGCACAGTCGCCTGACATACAGTTAAGGGGCGTTCTTCTCACGGAACTGAACAAACAATTGAATAATATCCACACAAAGTATTATAACATAATAAAAGTCTTATGATCACTTCGAAAATAGACACGGAATAAACTGACCAAACAACGGTACAATGGTAGCATGCCGAAGTATAACAAGAGCTCATGTGACGCAACTATAACTACGCTATCAAGTATGGATCTCAGAGATCTAGGTGTGACTGCCCAATTTTAGCATCTCTGAAGAAAAAAACATTACAGAAAATGGGTTTCAGCAACAGGAAAGTACCTGGAAATATGGAACTAACATGGAAAAATCTTTCGTGCGGTTCAAATGCATAAAACACCTGGGATCTCTAAGGCTCATCCAAAGCAGTCTATAACTAAACATATAGGCAGCTTTCATTCAGAAAACACTAGCGAACAACCCAAAATCAACTCCTACTCCATGGACCATCAGTATATTAGAGACGTTGATGATGAACACACTGCACATAAGGCCAACACGGATGGACCTTAGCAGTCTAAGTACTTACAGAGTAAATCCCCAATAAAAAGCTGATGAACAAAACAAGTGACAGATCGTCATCATCATCACAACGGCTTTGAGCATGTTCAAAATGTACTATGGCCCAGACCGCCACTCATCTCAGCAGTGGCGTGGGATATCCTACTTTAGATGGGGTCATTGTGACACACACAGTGTCGCGGTAACATTTTTACGCTAGTAATATGACGTTTAGATAGCCGAAACTCTGCACGTCACGGACAACCAGACAGATATGAAAAACTATACCGATGGCCAACTGCACTAAAGTCTTTCAATCAAGAATATTACAAGCCAGACGAAAACAGACCGAAAAATAATCATTAAATTAAAGGGTACACATAACTAGCGAGGACGGGGGACGGTCAACGTTCGGGTGGTTGACTCATTTTGGCATTATCACCATGATCCGAGGCTCTAGTAACTTCGTTCACCGCGTTCAACTGTGCGCCAGCAAAAGAGAACTTGAGGCAAGATTCCTGATACTAGCCGCTGTAATTCGTGTTCGCGTTCCCGGATTTACACCGAATCGTTGTATCTGCTGATCTCTGAATGCTACCGTGACTGAAGTTTAGTCAAACACACAGAAGCTGGGTTGTCAGTGTTTATTATGGAAAACACGATTCAGTCACTTCAAAATCCACAACTATTTCTTAAATGTCAAGGGATCATTTTCAAAAATTCTCAAATCTATCGAATGTCGTCATTACAACGGCCACGTGTTTGATTTAACTGCGCTGACCTTTGTGCCACTGGTGCCACATTGAACAAGACCGAATTATTGCGTGCAAACCACTTGTTTACATTCGTTTGTGAGCAATCTTCACATTGACCGACGGTTTTGAGAACAGTTCCGTACAGATCGCGAGAGCCCACACAATAAACCTCAAGGACATTTAACGCTAACACTGTTGGGGAGGTTTAGAGGTTACACATGAACTCTTGGAAAATGTAACATGAAGAATTAAACTAGTGAATACAAACATCTGCCCCCGAGGGCAACGATAGCCAATGCAACTGTCTTCAGAAAAACGCTGTACCTGTTATATCCGTATTCAGCTATAGCAACAACGCCTGGACGGCAGAATTCAATGCACTAGTTCTGTGACTTCGTACCTTGATGTGCCTCTCTCCCAGGATCTCTGACAACATATGGGGTCATATGTATACCTGGAAGGACCGGAGTCCTAGTCAGCATATCCCGCCGGATCAAAACAGTATACAAGCCCGACCACCTCGGCAGGGTAGCAGTATAGGTCGGGAGAATAGTGTATCAGATCGTGTCAAACGGTTTTCCTTCGGGAGCCGTTTTACTTGTGTGCAGTGACATGTTAAAAATAATCTCGATGGTGTCGAGAACTCAGAGCGTGTGGCTTGAACTGTTTACCACAGTACTGACGATATTTGGAGATGCACGAAATCGAACAGTTAATTTTTGCAGCAAGACGCTATCAGTCAGCTGCACAATGAATTGTAAATATACTGGGCACAGTTTCCTTCACGGAAGCCAAGGATCTATAGTGAAAATCGGTCACTGAAGGTAATCCGTGTTAGCACACTTGAAGGTGGGGTTTTCTTGCCTCTGGATAGTTGTTTCAAAACACGAGATAATGACTTCCCTCGTGCGTCTGCTTCAAATTACTTCGACAATACTTCTCCAAATGAAAGTTCCGTGAACCAAACGGAAGCAATCAGTAATAGCTCATTTTCATGAGGTGGTTGGTTCGGCCAATCACGATGTAAATTCAACTATCGTTGTTAGGTTGTAAAGACTCTCTTTGGCGTTGCAAATCACTAAGTCTACTTTATTCTCGGCAGTCATTGATGAGAGAAACAGGTTAGATACTTTCGCAGAACGACTCATGAAAAACGATATATATGACCTTACTTACTTAGGGAAGAGTAAAGTCTTCGCCGACCGTAGGGGGCTTCCCATAATAGGTAACGAGCAAAGAAACAAATGGCGATGGCAAAACACCACCGTTTTACTGGATGCAGTGACTGGCATGTTTCTCAGGATAGCTCATTTCTGAAAGTTGCTAAGAAATGAGTGAAAACATTATGTCTGCTGTATCTGCGTGTAGTCTCTCAAGATGTTCCAGCATTCCGGAGGCTGATAATAATTCTTTTGAAATGATTTTCTTAAATAACACGCACATAAGTTGTTACTAAGTATAACTATACGATTCAGTTATCCTAGACGACACTGGCGACATTTTCCTATGCTTTGCGGTGAATGCCATTCTACGAAACTCTCATTCAACAAAAAAGACGATCAGACGCAGTGTGACTCACATATGGTAGCCAAGTATGAAAAGATAGCAATTCAACAAGCAGTGGTTTAATATCGTCAACCGTAAAGGTCGAGTGCAACATGAATGAGTGACCTTAGAGACAATGAGTTGCACTAAGGTTGGGAGTGCGCTTAAAAGAAAACTACTTAGGTAACACTGTGAGTAAAAATGCCAGTATATCAAGCTAAACATGTGCAAAATCTGCAGCGTGTATGAACCACCATATACGCCACAAGAACTGAGATCAATGAGAGTGCGGATGGTGAAAGTAACATGTGGTCTGTCAAGTATGTTACGGTGAAGTGCCCCTGGTTCTTTGCTGCGGGCGGCCCAGTATATATTCCGATTGACCCACTATCACATCGGAACTAACGGCATGACGGTTGTGTCCTCACTGTCTCTCGGCAAGAGTGAGAAACGGATACGTGAACGTTCGCAAAATGTGGGCATGTAAATGCTCTATTCCTGGTGTCAAATGGGGATGCACACATCGCACAAATATTCTTGAATATACTGTAAAAATCATACCAAGAAGCATATGTGTACACCGGAATCAACCGGCTCATGGTGTGATGCATCTCGAAACACCCACATCCTGTGATTTCCAAGCATTCACGGATGTCTATAAACTCGTTTGAAATCAAGTTTTGCAGAAGTGGCAATAGGATACGTGACAGGATTTGTCGCAATACATCTGTTGGTCAACAAGTACATTTAGAACTGTTGAGACATTTTGTTTATAGGTCTTTTGTGGGCACTTTTTACATGGCACAGTTGTACCATCGAACACCCACTCACACTTATGCTCTTTGTTCGGTCGGATGCACTGTATTGAACTCAAGGTTAACATTATGTCACCCGGTGGGGCTCGACACCGTGCTGGTAAATGTGGGCAGACCCCGTAAAGTGTCAACTTCATTGGCCGTCAAGCATGTACCGCCCTAGGCAGTCTATCAAGCAGCGGCATTGTTTTATCCGGCCATTCGTCAATTATTCACAGGGCAGGTGGCACTCACAAACAGTTGTCCAATTAACCTCTGGGACCGTGTGGGTTTTATGGGCAATGTAGTGAATGCAGTTCATAACCGAACATTGTCATTGTTGTTTTAGTGCATGAATAATTGAGTTGCACATAATACTAATTACATTGCGATTTTGTCGGCTGTTATTACTACGCCTTAGAAACTAGTTCTGGGTTTGGGCTAAATACATTTCTGATTACCACTGCGTATTCCTAATCATTACAATTGGCGTCGCGGACTTCTATAACTTCTTATGATAGATTCATGTCTGCTTGAAATTCCGAGTATTCATACTTCGTCGAGAGAAGTCGAAGACTATTCACAACCCTTCAAAGTATAGCTTCTCACTGGCAAAGAGCTGAAGGCGAAGAAGAAAGTCGCTCACTTCCCCACCGTAATTGGTAAAGATTTGTGAAAAACCGGTCATTCCTTGATTCACCCATTTCTCCTTCCTATGAATCTTTGAGGAAACTGCTGCTCTCACATGTTCAATCAGTACATTTCAAAGCGGCTGAATGAGCCAAATGTTATACGCTCACGAAAAAAGAAAATCAGGCTACCAGGCATTTCATTCTTGAAATGCAGACCCAAGCAGTTCAGTGTCATTTCGAAGACCAATTACAAACTCAACTTCGTGACCGTTTGATCGCTTGAATAAATATGCATGATCTGCAACGGAAGATTCTGTTACTTCCAAATTTTACGTCTTAGTCAGCTAGAACATGATGTGAACAGCATCAGGATGTCAAGGTTGTTGTGAAAGATGAGCCGAAGACAATATACAACAACGTGAGGAGATCAGAGGGTCAACAAAGACGGAGTTGTGAAAACGCAAATATTCGAGAAGCAATTAGTAATAATCAATCTGCACCTGATTCGAATGCTACCCGACGGTAGAACAGCTGTAAGTTAGGTATTGGCAAACATTCTCGGTTAACCTGTCAATTTCGAAACCTGAAGTGTCACAGGTGTGGCAAGATAAGTCACATTCAAGCCCTCTGTCGTAGTTCGAAGACGTGTTTGGTGCAGACTTCCTTGTAAGAGCAGTCTCTTACCCGACTTTCAATCCGTTGCTCTTACTTTGACTTCCCCTAATTCTGTCGATTCTACGTACTATATAGCACAATCTTTTACTGTTAACAGCAGTCCCAAACGTTCCTTCATTGTTGACACTGGTAGTGTTGAATCTATTGTGTGTTGATTGTATGAAGCGGTTGAAACCTTCTGTTGTCTTGAAGCCCACTGATATTTCTGTTAAAGTTACTTGTAGAACAGTTTTGGAGATCAAAATTCCCCTCGATTGACCCAGCCGCACTATACCCCTTTGAACCCATCTAACTAGACGCCTGTTATCCTTATTCACACAAACCGCGTCTAAAAGTACTAATTTCTTCACCCTGTCATTGAACCTCACTCATCTGCCCACAAGCCCATTGTTGTCTGTCTCTCTCACCCTCCCCACACCTGTGAATACGGCCTTCCTATGGGCCGCCGTGAAACTGTCGCTGACTAATTGGTCTGTCCGAAGGACGGCTATTTAGACACACATTTGACCGATCCGATCGCATTTCGTCGGTTCGTCATTGCCTGTCGGTCGCCTGTGTTTGTACTTGTCGTGTCTTTTGGACCCTTGACGGCCTATTGCGGCCAACCATTGTCCCTTATCCCACGAACGCAAACGATCTGAGGTGTCCTTTGTAATTGATTATATTGTTTATGTCAATAGTACCACGGTTTCCAGCGCCTTGACTTGATTCTGGTATTTGGTGTCGTTGGTTATACGTGCGTCACTCAACGTTCGTCGGAAGAACGTACATTACTATTGGACATACGCTACCTGGTCTTAGCAACTGTGAACTTTCCCTCGCAGACACACAATCCGACACTTGCACGTCTATTTTTATTATCAATTCTGGTCCGTCAATTGCTGGTGGTAAGTGCATGAAGATTGTGAAGCTCTCTTTTGTACTGTTCACTGAATATTCTAAGACTAAAAACTCTGGTTCTGAGTCTGTTTCATATTTGAATTCAGTAAATGAAGAAATATCTGCAATCCAGTCAGCGCAGACAAGAACTGAGCGTGTGAAGAAGAAGCAACATCACAACAATCCGGACTTTCCTTTGCGGTGGGCGCAGTGACTGTAATTCATAGCCGAACATTGTGTTATTGTTGTTTTACTGCACGAGTAATTACGTTATACATAATACCAATTACATTACAATTTCGTTGGCTAACGTTATGATTACGGATTAGAAACTGGCTCTGGGTTTAGGCCAAGTATATTTTTGATTATCACTGCGTATTCCAAATTATCGGACAACGTGCTAGTTGTATTTAAAATTCGGAAAAATTTATAACGTATTACTTTATGACTTGCAAAATTTTCCCTCACGATTTCAAAATTATTAATAGGGATTATATATTTTGTAAAGCATACCGGAATGTGGACGGTATAATGTGGAATATACTCACAAGGGCAGATACAATCCACTCACCTGGTTTGCATGTGGCGGTTAGCAAAATCGCGACTACGATCTGACTGCGAACTCCAGATAGCCCAGTTGACTTACGATTAAGAAGAGAATATTGCATCTCAATGAGGATAAATCGGAAAACTTTGGACCTATTAAAGAAGTCGATTATCATAAAGATGAAAACACAGGCACTTATTGACTACAGGTCACAGTGTCAATGTCACATCCTCGTTTAAGGTCTTGACGAACGCTCACAGCCCACA